>JARHVA010001410.1:2915000-2925000 GCA_037957365.1 Torreya grandis | reverse complement strand
GTCTCCTCACTGGCTCTTTTACCAATATTGATAGCAGCAACACAAATATTGGACGTAGCTTCTTCCATTTTCATTCTATTGTCCATAATTAGTTCCCGAAGGTTTCTCTCATAGGGTTTGAGCTTGGCTGAGATCTCTCCTATCTAATTATCCATATTGTTGATTTTGTTCCATACCTCTTTCAGGGTATCTTCCATTGTTTCCACTTTCCTTTTGAGTTTCATAACCTCCCTGCACATCCAAGAATCAAATTGAGAAGATGCCTCTGCTTTGCAATTAACTCAGTTCATTGGTGTATGTGTTTCATCATTCAATTTTTTCCCCTCCATTCCTCAAAATTTTTATTAGGATTGTTCCTGTCTTCTTCAGTGATATCTTCTCGACCCTTATTTTCCCGCTCTTTAATTCCATTTTGAATTTCCATTTCCATATCTTGATTATCATCCTGCCCTGTAGTTTCCTTTTCGTTCTTTGATGCTGGGTCCTCAATAGGGTCATCCTGGACAAAATCAGAGTCCACCTCTTTCTGGTTTTCCTTAGTGTCTTTAGTTCTATTTGAAAAATCCTCCTCTGTATTGACATCATCTTTTTCATTCTTCTTAGGACATTCTTCATCCTCATTAGAGTTTGTAGCCTGACTTTCAGTTCCTTCTTCTTCCTCCAAGTTTTCCTCACTGGGTTTATCAATACTCTCCTACTCCATATCTTCTTCTGCAATTTGCTTTTTATTACAAGGGAGCTTGATTTTGCCTTTCTCAGTAACACATTTTCTCTTTATGTTCCCTGAATCCTTGTTTTTCCCCTGTTTAGGGTGCTTAACCATAGCATTATTCTTACAGTAGCCTTCGATTAACAGAATAAGGCCTTCATGACAGATAGGGCGCATTTCCTTTTTCCTATGAGCATATAAACTTTGGACCAAGGAGAAACATAGATAAAAGGGAAAAGACAAACTAACCTTGTGCCTAAAATGGTTAAGGAAGACAAAGTGGAATTTGTGCACACGCATACTTCTTCTGTCCAGAATAAAGTACTCCCTTATGCAGCTTAAGACATCCCTCCATATCCCTTTAATCTGATCCAATTCAAATAAATCCCTATTCTTGACCAGTTTCTGCTCTTCCACTTCTATTTTGGGGAACCTACAGAAGGCCTCATTCAAAATGCTTGTCTATTTGGAGAATTTGAGTCCATCTGTAGGCAGTCCAGAAACCTCAGCTATAAAATCCTCTGTTAAGTTCATAGTGACACCATGCAGGGTGACCCTTTCATCCTTCCAATTTTTGAAAAAAGCCATAGTGATATGTGGTTTCGATCCATGAAGTCTTTACAAGTAGCTCGTAACTTTTCCTTTCTACAAAATTCTCCAGACTTCATGTTTTTCTTTCCATTCATTACAGCTCTTGGGTTCCTATTTTCGAGGTTCTCCCTTCCTTTCACTAGCCATATTCATTTTCTTAGAACCCCAATTGCTAAGGTCATTTCAATAATCCCATCTGTTGCCAAGTTGATAGGAAAATTGGCTTTGATTGTGCTTATTTAGGATCCTCTTCTCTCTCTTGAGGGCCTTACTCTTTAATGATTGTTGTCCTTTCCCCGAACTGCCACTCCTCCTACTAATATTATTTCTTATACACTTTGATCTTTCCTTCCTTTACGTGGGTTGCATCATGAAGAATGATCACCCTCAAATCCACATTCTTTACTAATGTTTCATGCCACCTCACTCTTTGACCAGTCTAGACTGCACAATTAGCTAGCCAATCTGCAACACCATTGGCTTCTCGATAGGTGTGGGTTATGATCACTTCAAATTTTTTAATTAAAGTTTCCATCTCCATTACCTTTTTCTCTATGGTCCAAGACACAGTATTTATGTTGTTAAGAATATTTATAATATTCAAGGAGTCCCCTTCAAGCCACAATTTGGGATATCCCGAATCCACAGCAATTTTGAGAGTCTGAAGGGCAGCAGTAGCTTCGGCTGTGTGACAATTCGATTTTCCAATAGGGATAAGTACAGCATCAATTACCTTTCCCATATGGTTTCTCAACACTCCACCACACCCTGCATTCCCCAGGTTCCCTTTGGCTGCACCATCAAAGTTTCCTTTAATCCATCCTTGAGGGGGAACATTCCAAGTAACTCCTCTGGGATTATTAGGTTTACCAATAGAATTATCCATCCTCAAGGGATTATCCACTTGAAGAGTTGAGCTTGAATTCTTTTGTGATAAGAAATTCTCCTTTAAAGGTCTTATGATGTTCTGTCCTACCACCCATCCAGGAAGTTCTTTATTTCTAAAGATTCGATTATTTCTTTCCTTCCATATTCCCCACCAAATATGGGGAAGAGTAAGTTTCCATAAAAAAAGAACTTCAGGATTCTTGAGGGGCAGTACCAGCTTTTTAAAGATAATTCCACATTTTTATGGTGAATCCATGTGATACCCCACAAATTGAGAATCTTCTTCCAAACTAGCTAAGTGAAGGAACAATTCACGAACAGATGATCTCTATCTTCAAGGTCTTTTTTTACATAGAATACACCTGTTGACAATATTAATTCTGCGTTTCTGTAAATTATCCAAAGTCAATATTTTGTTTTGGAGAAGGGACCAGAAAAAGAATTTGATTTTAGGGATGAGCCCCTTAATCTAGGCTCTCGTCCAAAATGGATTGCTACCATTTCCCTTAGAGGTGAAAATGGAAGAGACTTTAAACTATCCGCTTGGCTCTTTATGCCAAACAATTTTATCTTCAAGGTCAGGATATAGAGATATAGCATTTAGGGATAATTGAATTTCCTTGAGATCTTGATCATATTCCATTAGGTTAACCAAGAGTTGTTCTGCCAATAATGATAAACCATAATTCCCACTCTTTGCTTGCATCTTTCTATAACATCTTTATCTTGGATTTCTTCCTGTAAAGGTTTTCCTTTTAACCAATTATCTTCCCAAAACTTTACCTTTTTACCATTGCCAACTTTCCATGAAATTCCTTCTTCAAGAATATGTTTTGTTCCATGGACTGCCCCCCATATGGCATAAGGATGAGAGATGTCCGGAGTAGAAAAGAATTCAGGGAGTGACTTAGCCTTGAATAAGTACTTGTGCTTCCATATTTTACTCCATTCTTTTTTTTCTGATAAACCCTCCACCCTTGTTTAGCTAAAAGGGTTGTGTTCATACTTCTTCTTTTCCTTATACCGATTCCACCTTCCCTGACAGGTTTACATATGTTATCCCATGCTATAAGAGGCATTCTCCTTTTCTCCTCAGAGCCTGACCAAAGAAAGTTTCTCTGAATTTTTTCAATGGCTTCTGCAAATTTAGTAGGGATTTTGAAAAGACTTAAAGCATACGTAGGTATGCTTTAAAGACTTGATTTGAGTAGTATAAGCTTTCCACCTTGGCTTAGAAGACTGCCTTTCCATCCCGCTAATTTCTTACTGAATTTGTTAATAAGACCTTCCCAGAAAGCTTCAGGAGCTTTCGACCCTAAAGGGAGACCAAGGTAAGTAGAGGGAAAAGCACCTATGGAGATTCAAGGATCCTTGCTATTTTGTTTTGTCTATAAACTGGGGTATTCGTAAAGAATACAACACTTTTGTTCCAGTTAATCAGCTGTCCTGAGGTGGAGGAATACAGATTTATAGCTTTCTTTAGAATTCTTGCTTTTGAAACTTCAGGCTGTCCCGTGAAAATAGTATCGTCCACAAATTGACCATGGGAGAAAATTAAAGGATGCAAAGAGGGTTTCAGACCTTTAAATGATCCTTTACAAATTAATTCGCCTATGTATCACCCCATACTATCAGCCATGATAATGAATAGAAAAGGGGAGATCGGATCCCCCTGTCTTAATCCCCTAGACGGATTAAAAAAATGAGATGAACTTCTGTTTACCAACACAGCTATAGAAGTTGTAGATATCAGCTGTTTGATAATTTTAACCACTCTTTGTTCAAAGCCAAAGACAATAAGGCTATTTAAAAGGAATAGCCAATCCACCCTGTCATATGCTTTAGCTATATCCACTTTCATTAGGAACCCCTCTATGTTTGAGCTAGACAGTGAGTGAATATTCTCATGTGCCGTTATAACAGAGTTGAGGATTTGTCTACCTGGAATGAATCCATTTTTCTGATCAACAATTAATGAAGGGATCACTTGAATTAGTCTTGTCGTAAGAACTTTGGAAATTATCTTATAGAATGAGTTGCACAAACTAATCGGTCTGAACTGATCAAGGCATTCAGCTCCAGCCTTCTTAGGAATAAGGCATAGAAAAGTGGCATTAATTTCCTTCAGCATCTGCTTTGCTCCAAAAAACTCCTTCACCACATTACTAAAATCCTTCCCTATAATTTTTTAGAGCCTTTGAAAGAAAAACATGGGGAATCCATCTGGTCCAGGTGCTTTTTCTCCTTCTAGAGAATTAACAGCCTTGAAGATTTCCTCCTCCTTAGGGATAGAACATAACATATTATTCTGCTCCTTTGAGATCAGTGGAGGAATCACTCGTAGGATATTAGCCTGGCTTTGCAAGTTGATGTTTCTATCAGCCTTCATCAGGGAAGAGAAAAATGAGATCATTTCCTCCATTATTTCCTTTTCCTCTGTTATCTTCTGATCTCCTTTTTTCAAGTGATGAATATGAGTTTTCGCTCTGTGTTTCAAAGTGGAGAGATGGAAAAACTTAGTATTTTTATCCCCTTCTTTAAACCATTGCACCCTAGATCTTTGTCTCTAAAAGGTTTCCTCCTTAGTTATAATGTCTTGATATTGTATCAATTGATCACTTTCTTCTCTGTGGGATTCTGGGGTATATCCATTTTGCTGAATTTTTTCTTGGATTCTATTGATATCCTCCTTGATGGTCTTCTTTTTCTCAAAAATATTTCCAAAACAATCCTTATTCCATTTCTTAACTTCCTTTTTAACATTTTTAAGTTTGGAGGCAACTCTGAATAGGGCTGTTCACTCAAAAGGCTTATTCCACCACTCTTTAATTTTGCTTTCGAACTGTGGATGCTGCATCCACATCTTTTCAAATCTGAACGGATGATTCTTTTTTTGGTTCAATTTGACCACTGTGAGTATAAGAGGGAAATGATCTGAGCCTATTCTATGGCTTGCTTCCAGCTTATAAGTATAGTCTTTCATCCAATCAGGGGAAATGAGAGCCCTATCAAGCTTAGCCTGTATACATTCCTTGTCCAGTCTCTTATTGCTCTAGGTATACTGAATTCCTTGCAAGTCCACATCCATGAAACCTTCTTTACTTATAAAATCCATGAGATCAAATCTCCCTTCCATTTGAATAGTGTTACCACCCATTTTCTCATAATCACAGAGTGGAACATTAAATTCTCCCATTACAATCCATCGCCCACAATGATCTTTGCTTCTGAGATTTGAGAGAATATCCCATACCTTTTTCCTATCTTTCCTGGCATTAGGAGCATAGATATTTACAACATACCAACTTTCCTTTTGGTCTACACTGGTAATATTAACAGCCAAAATTTTTTTACTTTCCATCAAATTAGACCCAGTATATTGATTTTTTTTCCATAACATAACGGTTCCTCCCAAAGCTCCTTCAGAGCTACTAGCCTTAATGGTGTAATTTTTAAAGTCTTTGATCTGTTCTGCTTTCTCTTTACTCATTTTAGTTTCTTGAAGTAGAAGGAGGTCTGGCTTTCGCTCTCTGACAAAATTCCTAACTAGATCTACTTTATAAAAGCTATTTAGCCCCCTTATATTCCAACTAAGAATTCTCATTTATTTTTATTGGTTAAGAGACATTCCCGCAGAGTCACCTGCTTTCCATCTGCTATATTAAGCTTACTTTCCAGCTCTCTATTCTTCTTTGTAGATTTTTTCCTAGGTTTATCTGTAAATCCTACATCCGGTTTAAATTTGACTTGCTTTTCAGATCCTTTTCCTTCTTTACTCCTAAGGGGACTGTTTACTTTCACACCACCGTTTCTCATCATTATGTGATTAGTATTGTTCTTTTTCTCTCCTTTTATCTTTTGGTTTTTTGAGTTTTTTCCAACCTCTTCCATTTCTTCTGCCATTAGAGTCTCTTTCACTGGAGTGTTATTTTCAACCCTAAAAGCCTCCTGCTTTTCCCCCATCTGAACTTCACACAAATCTCCCTTTCCTTCTTCTATTTTGTTCACCTCTTCAGGAAGTGCTTCTCCTTCCTCTAATCCTTCATTGTCCTTTACCTTAGAAAATTGATTTTCTAAACTTTGGGTATTGTGGTTTAGGATATTAACTTTTCCTTCTGTTAGAAGATCTGATTTTTTATCCTCTGATCCCTTCCCCTTCTCTTCCATAAGGGGACTTAATTTTTTTAAAAGGGGATATATTGTTCCTAATAAATTAAAGTCGCCCTCTTTTTCTGTTGCAGAAATTATTCCCTTTTCTGTGTTTTGGTCAGCCCTTTTTTTAATTGTTCCTTTTAAATATGTTATTTTGATAAATTTTCCATTTTCAAATGTTCCCTTTGTTATTCTTACACTTTTTCTATATAATATTTAATATTCACTATAGAATTTTAAGGGTTGTACATATTTTCAATATTGGCATCAAACGATGTGACCCTTGACATAAATATTGGATTTTTTAGTTTTATTATTATGAGTTAATATTTAAACAAGTGTTTTAACTTTTATTATGATGATTAAAATGAAATAAAACCTTTCCTTTTTCCTTGGAATATTGTGGCCCCATCATAGTTCTTGAATTGTCTCTCTTTATTGTATATGAATCATGTTGATATGTTCCAACTCCCATAGATGTAAATAGAGTATGAGATAAGTATTATTATAGATTGGTAAGATTTAAATTCAAGTTCATAAAATTATCTTCTAATGTTTTATCTTATATATCATCATCATCATCATCATCACTATCATAAAAACATATTACTAAATAATCAGGTTCTTTAGAATTGGCCAAAAAAGGGAGATCTAGTATTTTGTCCTCTTGTTATATAGTAATTGATAATTTTTTATATTTATATTATTTCATGATCATTATTGGTACTATTTAATCTTGTTTATTTGACTTACCTACAACATAATTATGTATTTGGTCAAGTTAGATGGGTTTTCTAGGTGGTATAATAGTGTGATCATCATACTTATTGAGACACTTTGCAATATTTGAAAGAGTTATCATTTTATTAAACATAATACTCATATTTTTATGTTATATATTTGACACATCCATGTAATTTATATGGTGTATCCTCCATGCCATGAATCCAAGGTCTCCCCAAAATAAATTTGTAATGTAACTGGTTGGTCATGACTTTCAAAATAGTAACACTATCTTGGGACCTAATAGTAAATACAATGTGATAGTTCCAAATGTTTTATTCTATTTTTTTTATTTTATTCATATCAATACCCAATTTTTTAATTAACTGTATCTATAAATATTCATCCCTGAACCATTATTGACCAATGCATGATTGATTATCTTTCAGTGTATATGAGCTTGAATGAATAGTATAAGATCTTGATTATGATATGATTATGAGGTAAGTATTCCTTACCTAAGGTGACGATATCATAAATATATTTCATTATATTCATGAAATGGGCAAATTATTTTGGTTGTGTATTAGTAAATAGAGTTGTATCATGAACTAAATTATATAAGATATCTTTGTCAACTATTGATTATTTTAATAACTCTAAAATAGAAATTTTAGTGTCGGTATTATATAGTTTATTGATGATATTATAACCCATCAATTTACTTGTTTTCCTTGTGGTAGGTGGAGTGGATTAATAAGGGGCATGTTTAACCATTCTATCATAGTGAATGAAGTATTTACCCTCATCTAGTGTTGACTACATGAACAATATAATTTAATTTAATATATGGTAAAATAATAGGGTTATTATGCTGAGTGAGATAACCTTCAAGTTTAGGTGTAGGAGGAATAGATTCATGCACACCCTTTGACACCTAGTGGTGATTGGTAAGATCTTGGATTGGATATTACAACATTATGAATTGAGGAAGGTTTGAGAACATATATTACTTATTTTATCCTTTTTATAATAACTAAATTTAATTTAATTACAATATATAATTAATACAAATAAAACCTTGAAAAATAAGATAGAATTTATTTCTAAACATTGAAATATTTAAACAAAATCAATTAAATATTAACATGATTTTCCTATAAAACCTTGAATTTTCAAATGGGGTCAGGGATATAACTATTAAAGGTGTGTTTACTTTTTAGGCTCTCACATATATTGATCCTAATCATGAAATAATGAACAAGTCTCAAATGGTGATAAAAATAGATGATTCCATCATCATACAACTATACTATACCATATTTAGGGTACATTGACAGTAACTTCTCAAGGATAATTGGTTACTAGTCCACTAATAACAAATAGATGAAATATTCCAAGGGATTAAAAAATCTTAGGAATTTAAATTATACTATGAGGTATGTGAAAAGTAAATTATATATATATATATATATATATATATATATATATATATATATATAATTTTTTAATGGCTTGAGTATTATGGAAGTATCCCTCACAACATGGATCAAGGAAAATTGAAGTCTATTTTTCCTAGAATGACAACTCATATAAGTCTTAAAATTATTAGAATGTAATTTATATGATATCAAGAAAATAAAAAATAAATTGAAAATGAAATTAAAAGACAAGATTTTTTTGTATATAAATAAAAATCATTCCTAAACCCTATGAAAAATTAGAAACTCAATGCTTAAAAAGACATGGATTCACCAATATGTTTTACCCTATTATTATTCAATAATTAATATGTTATATGATAGGCATAAAAATTGAGAGATATTATAATTCTAAAGATATATGATTATTAAAAATAAATTATATATAGCTTTATATATGTGTAAATTTGATATATTTCAAAAAAAACTAAGTGATATACTTAGTTTTAATATAAATTTACAATGACTATTTATGATATTTGAAAGTAGAATTAGTAAGAAACTAGACAATTCATGTTGATATTTAGAAACATAATATGAATCTATTTATATACAATCAAATACTCCCTATATAAAAATATAGGTCGATCATGTATATTGACTATAGACTTGTCCAAGTTGACTATGATTGATGATTGCTAGTGAAATAAAAAATATCATAGCTAAGATAGTGCAGGTTGAGAAAAAGAATATGAGAATATTCTTGTATAACACCATTCTTCCTAGATAATAATGTAAGTTGATTATTTCCTTTGACTATGGACTTGTCTATATTGACTATGATAAAAACATAATTGCTCTACATTTTTCATGTGTTTGTGAGGAGGGATAAAATATTATGATTCATATTTTTCCATGTAAAGATCATTAATTTCCTTATTTTTCATTCATAATCATAGGGATCTTTGTGAGAGCTTAAAAACCTAAAAAATATATCAAGGAGTGTAATAAGTTGAGCTAACCCAAATTACTCCTAGATGATTAAAAACTATGTATGTATTTAGATACTTGAAAGAGGTAAATCAAATCACATGTAGTTTTCCCACCTATATTGGTTGTGAAATTATGTTTCTTCATAATGTATATTTAGATATAAATATGGCTTTAATACTTGACAATGATATCTATTGAATTGATTTTAAATTCTTTAAACTTTATTTGAGATAGCTTCTAGATGTTGATATTGAATTTTAGAATAATAGGGAATATTTTATCAATGTACAATAGTATAAAATAATGATGCTCAATTAGTAATCAAGTCCCTTTGAAATGAGGTTTTGATTTTCTCATATAGTGAAATATTAGGAAAATTTATTTTATCTAACTTTATGAAACATGTTGGAAGCCCCTTAAAATATGTAAAACTTTGGAAACTATATGTTGTTTGGCATAAAATGTGGCCACTCCAAGTGGATAGGTCCATACCAATGGAACTATCTTCCTAGTGTAGACTTGT
>JARHVA010001410.1:2710000-2905000 GCA_037957365.1 Torreya grandis | reverse complement strand
CTCTTTAATTAAGTTTCATTATTTATTAATGAGAAACAAAGTTATAGTGTGATCTAATGTACCTATTTTATCTTATCTTGTGAAACAATAACGATTTAAGGAAGGTTTGCAAAGTGGATATTTTAAATTCAAGAGTTTGATATTGAATTCAAAACTTCAAAAATATTAAAGGTAATGACTTGGAAAAACATTTATCTAAAAATGATTCTTCAAATATTAATATTTAGGTCTTGTTAGTTGATGATAATTTGAATGCAAAGCCTCATTTAGAGACCATAAAAAAATTTAAATTTGGTCTTGAAAAAAATGAAAGAGATTGTATGTTGGCTAAAGATGATTGGTATCATGACTTAGTTTTTTATTTTCAAAATCAAACATGTCCTAATAATTTTGATAAGAAATGAAGGTGTTCTTTACATTTAAGAGATTTTAATTTTTTATTTATTAAAATTTTGTTTATTTTATCAAAATAGAGATGGTATTTTATTAATATGCCTTACACCAGACCAAACACAAAAGGTTCTTAAAGGTTATTATGAAGGAAATTGTGGTGGACATTATGTTACAAAAACCATTTCTTATAAGATCTTATGAGTAGGTTATAATTGGCCTACACTATTTTAATATGCTTATAAGTTAGTCTATTCTTCTATGTCATGCCAATTATTTGTTAGTGTTATTCTATGTCATGCCAATTATTTGTTAGTCTATTCTTCTATGTCATGCCAATAATTTGTTAGTAGAGAGAAGTTGCCTTCAATGCCTTTGAATCCTGTTATACTTGAAAAACTATTTAAAAAATAGGGAATTTACTTTATTTTAGATATACATCCTTTTTCATTAGCTGGTCATAGATATAGTTTAATATCAATAGAATATTTCACTAAGTGGCCCGAGGCCAGAGCACTTAAAAGTTCTATAAAAAGTGAAGTAATTTCATTTGTATAAAATTAGATTTTCTATAGATTTTAAGTTCTTTATGAAATCATTTAAAACAATGGACCTTAGTTTATTTCAAATAAGTTTTTAGAAATTTTAGGAAAATACTCTATTATATCTAGTTATTCATCTAAATATTACCCTCAAGGTAATGGTCAAGTTGAGTCAACAAATAAAAATTTGATTTCAACCATGGAAAAATTAGTTTGTGAGAATTAGCATCTTAAATTTTTTGAAGCCTTATGGGTTGATAGAACTATTGTTAAGGTGAAAAATGGTTATTCACCTTTCATGTTAGCATATGGATTTGAAAATATCTTAGCAATAGAATTTCATATTTCTTTAGCTAAAATTGATTTACAATATGTTTTTGAAGACACTAATTTTATTGAACAAAGATTACATCATCTAATAGCTCTTGATTAGATAAAAGCAATAGCATTATAAAAATTAGAAAGGGATAAAAAAAAATTAATAAAAAATTGATAAGAAATTTTCTAATAAAAAGTTCAAAGTTGGTTATCTAATCTTATACTAGGACAAATCTCATGAAGATCTTAGTAAACATCATAAATTTGATTCATTATAACTTGGTCTTTATCAAGTTGTAACTATAATTAGATCTAATGATTTTAATTTGAAATATCTTGATGGGAATTGGTTATGTTATTCAGTTAACTACCATCATTTAAAATTGTTTCACAATTATCTTCCTTTCTAATTTGTTTATTTCTTTTTGCTATCTTCTTGGTTTTCTACTTCTTTTATATTTTGTCTTTCTACTTTTTCTTGTTTTATTTTTTTTCTTGATTTTTGTTGTTGTTTGACTTTTAGTTTTGAAATATCAACAAGTTGTTCAAGTGGATGAAATTTTCATGTTATGAAAGAAGAATGTGAAGATGTTTTAATTCAACTATAACTATCAATTATTTTGAGATATTATTCTTTATAAACTCAATTTTCTTTATACATGAATAATATATGATGTGTTATAACTAGTTATTGAAGTATTACATTATTTTTAGATATTATATTAGAGGTATTTATATTGTTTATTATCAATCTTGAACTTTCCTATTAAATCATTCCCTTTCTTCATGCCACACTAATCGAACATCTCATCATTTATTGAAATTTATTAGAAAGGGGTTTTTTTATAGCTACTTGAGAAATGATTTACTTGGATAACATTCTCAAGATTATGTTTCTTACAATAATAAATTTTATTGCTACTCAATTTTATAGTTCAAAATTTACTAACAAGGTCATTAGTGTTATGCCTATTTTTCATACCCCCTTTAATTTTTTCAAAATAATACTCATATCTACCATACAGATGACCTAGTCATAAAATTTAAAAATTAGTCAAGACCTATATTAATTATTAGTTTTATGAATGCACATGTTTTCAATTGAATGATTTGGCAATGATTTGTTTGTCAATTCATATTTATATTACAATGGTTTAAAAAATCATTTATGGATGAATGAATAAAATTTGCATATATTTAAGTTGAATATTTATTTTTATTTATGACATTTCAATATTTAAGTTGATTAGGTTGCATTATTTGGAGATGGATAATTTAGTGTTTTAGTATAATTTGCCATGCTAGTTTCCAGTCATCTTCATTTGAAACTCAACTATGAGAATTTTATGGATTTACTATAGTGATTGTCATATTCGTCTCATTCAGATTTCAATTACAATTATGGAAGGTTGATATTGTGTAAATTATGACATGAATAACTTTGGTTTAATACGTATAAGTAAGATATTTGATAATCCTAAAAGGGTTCCAAGTTTTAATTATAAGAATTATCTCTCCTAAATATTTAATTTGATATGTTTGATTTATCAAAGGCTCTAAATAATCATGGGTGATGATTTTATTTCAAAGCTATATTTGGTAGATTAAATAATGTTTACGTTGGTAGCTTGAGGCTTATGTTATTAAGGTTTGATTTCAGCACAAAGTAATGGTTTTAGTTTGAAGGTTTGAATTAGAAATAAGTTGTGTTTGATATTAGATAGTGATTCGAACATCAAAATGACAAGTTGATGGTTTAGCAGTGTAGTGGTAGTCTAAGTTGAAAGTATTAGGTGGCATGTTGGAAGTGTTGTTTAACATGAATCATTTAAGGGATATTTTAAGATCCCCATAAGATCAAAGGATGGTTTTAATAATTAAATATAAATCATACATGACTTGGTTTATGGAAATTGGTTATTGATTTAGTGAGGATTATGATCGTAACTAAATTTGGATGTGTTTCTAAATGGGTTGGTGGTTTTATAAATACTTACCTTGATTTGAGAAACCAATTGAAAACATGCAAATAGTCATAAGAAGTTAATATGTGGGACTTTGTATACAAATAGCTTTACTTTTTATTGTGATGGTCATTCTACAAAGCTCACTTGTGGAAGCAACACTCTACTGAGATAAGCTTGGAAAGTTGTGGACACAAAATTATAGACCTAAATTTTCAAGAAATCTTATACATGCATGCCAATGATGAAATGAATAAGTTTTTAAAGAAGATAATTATTTGTTTCAATGGTTTTCTAGTTTGCATGGAGATAAAACAATGGTTTTTGGGCTTGCATTGTTTTGATAAGTATTGAAATTTTAAATTATTTGTTCAAAATTATTACATGCATAAATTTTGGAATTATTGTTGATAAAAAAAAGTGGAAAGATCTTGTATTTTTATTTTTCTTAGTAAATTATTTTTTTGGGCTCTCATATCACTTTCTATTGTATGGGATAATGATGATAACATGGATTTCATCCTTTGATATAAATCTATTCATCTTAGGTTTCAAGTTAAATTGGAGATTCTAAAAGACTACCAAATTAGATATGAAGCATGGTATTTTCAAAATTAATAAGGGATATTTTCTTGCATATATGCATATTTGGATTTTGGGGTTTCAATTTTATTTGATTATTTTATAATCATGTAATTTTTGTTCATACCAGTATATATTTAAAAACCATTAGTTTCATAAATGCATGAGGTTTTGAAGATGAGATATACATTGTTATCTTATGGAAATATGAATGATGGTTTGGAAGCATTTCTAGAATTTATGAAGTTGTGTTGACCAGTTTCAATATTTAGGATTATTTGCATACATATTTATGATTTCTAGATTAAGAAGGTTATTCTTCTAGGTTTTATTTTCAAAAATTAGAAAGTGAAAAATAATGAAAGTGGGAAATTATGATTAGTGTTTTTTTAGTGTTGATATGATGTTCAGAGAAGGGTTTCACCCTATCAATAAGCTTATAAGAATTTTTATATCTTCTATCAAATTTGTTCCTTTAGAGATTTAAAGTTATTAATAGTTCATGGGAAATACATTTAGTTTATAATGTCATGAATGAAATTTTTGTAGAGATATTTATTTTGGTGATTTTAAATTGGTCTAGTCTGACAAATTTGTGTGAGACATAATGATACATATTTTGATATCACATTCACATAATGAGAATAGAAAGAAAGAAAATATGATAGAATATGTTCAAAATAAAATTATGAGAATATAATTTTATTATTAGGGTTTCAAGTTGGAATATTATGATGATATTTTACATAATGAAAAGCTTTAAATATGAATAAGTCAATTTTAGTTAGTAGACAGTTGAATGGTCACTTTGTTGATAGTTATAAATTTTATAGGTGACTGGTGGTTTGCTATATTGAAATATAGTTGTTATTTTCATTTCATTGATGATATATATTTATTATTTTTGGTTCAATCACATGATAATCATATTTTGAATACATATTTTAAATTATATATAGGATATCAGGTTAAGACCAACCATGTTTAAGTAGGGATAATGATAGTAGAGGTTGGGAAAGAAATTAGAATTTTAATAGTATGAATCAAGAGGCACCAAATAGGCAATTTATTAGAGGGGGTTTTAGGGATAGAAAAATTATCCCTAGCTATGCTAGTAGAGGATCTATAATGTCTATCCATTTTGATGCCACTAACCCTGAATTTTTGAATGTGTTGAATAATTTAACCTTTAATCTTATAAATCATAAGAGTAATAGAGATTTTTGTGGCTATATATTTGAAGCCAGATCTTAGTCCTATAGTAAATCTTACCATAATCTATAGAATAATCCAAAAAATTTGCCTATTCAATCACCCAGCCAAGAAAGAGTCCATGATGTTAATGAACCAACATAGCCATATAATGAGATAGCCCATGCATAGAACTTTGTGAATATTAGCTTATATTCTTGTTCTGATGAGCTTATACCACCTTAGAAATGCTTAGTATAGGGTGTAGGAAGCTATGTCTAAAAAAGACACTACTTATTATAAATCTAATTACTTTAGAAAAGCATTCAACTAATCAAGATGTATTAGATACTCTAACAGAAAATAGAGTTGTGAAGTAGGTAACATTTGAGGTAGATGATTTTGAAATTGATTATGGAACTAAGCTAGTGTTGCTAGCTAAATGTGTACCATAGGTTACCATAGTGTTTAAAAACACTTACCATTTTAGAATTTTATGAATTCAATGCATGAGTTGTAGGTTGTGATAATCTTGTTATCTATTAGTGGAATAGAGGCAAAACAAGTGGATTGTTTCATAATATTTATATTATTTTTATGTTTGGGAGTCACCATGGCCAAATAGAAGATCTTATGTAAAATATGAAGTATATATGGTAAGAATAGTGAATTATGATCAAGAACTATTCTGAGGACTAATCTAAGATGGATATTGATAATGATAGTTAAATTAAGGTTATCCAGTTAAAAAAGGAGCAAAAGGAAGGGTAGGGTAGAAAGAAATGTTGTTATTATTCATTCCAAATATCATGACAAAGTTTAGATTTCATCTAGGCATGTACTTAATTAATGTGTAACATGAAATTAATTAAGCCCAAATCCTATCACACATCAAGAAAACTCATATGTAAGGTAGAAATAATACAAATTAGAACCAAGTTCACTTTAAATATTTACCCTTACAAGAAAACAACATTAGTCTAAATGCAATAAGAGTAAGAATATGAAATGAACCTAAGAACCTTCAGTCAACCTAGAATTGGCATAAGTTAACAACTCTAGAATCAAATGTACACACTAGGAATTCATAACAACTATTCAAATCTATAAATGAGAAAAATTAAGTGAAAAATAAGCCATAATAACAATGATCACAAGTATATACTAGACAATATATGTAGAATTCCTTGCTTATATTAGTTTCTACTAGTGTACAAAGTAATTTGGCTCTAATAAATCCCCCCTTTTAATAATTGACAATACTCTTTTTATATAATACAAGGAAGTATGTTGGTCAATCATATCAAATCACAAGTGTACCATAAAGACAACTATCTTTTCTATAAAAATTCTAAAATGCACTAAACTTATCCAAGTGGAATGACCTATATGCAATATGTTTTACAAGATACACATGCCTTTACAAAAGAATATTTTATTTTAAAAATATTACAAAACTTCTATAGAACATAATACTCCTGACTAACTAGCCTTGAGGACCCTATTTCATTGTAGCTACCTATTTTTACTAGAGAATATTCATCTTATAGTGTTGATCATTGATGAACTAGAGGTTCATGATAGGATTTTGAAAGATCTCTTTTTCATGATCTTCTAGGTCCTTGAGGTTCTTCTCAAGCTTATATTTTGCTTTCTTGATACCCCTGATATCTCCCATTTTCTCTTTAGATGACATAAGTAGGCCCATAATTCCTTATGGTCATTTATTATTTGGCCTTGGCCTTAGTTTCTTACTTCTTACATAGTCTAAAAAGTCATGTTCTTGAAATATTTATCAGTTATAGAACCCAATTGGGTTGATGGATGTGGGTTCCTTAATCAACTATCCAAGATATGTAACATCTTACCTTTGTACTATTTTAAGTCCTTGACCAGGTCTTCCATTACTTTTTACATAATTTTGACTAACTTCAAAGAGTTAAAAATGTCAATCAGGGTGTCCTCAAACCTCCTAAATCTATTTGAGATCAAAAATATTTTTACACCTTCTCAGGTTGCCATGACTGTGAGTTTGATAAATTGCTCACTAGTGATCTTTAGTTTGATTCTAGATCAATTTTCACCTACTCGGATGATGATTCACTTAAATAGACTTGATTGGGATCAATTTAGGATCAATTAAGTTTTTTTTCCATCTTTGGTTGAATCCCTATGGCATTAATGTGGAACTTTTGTAACTAATGTTTTAAAAACATGACTCTTACCTTTTAAAACTCTACTTTTATCTTGCATTATTGGATTATTTTGCATATATCAATTCTATTCATTGACCTAAATCTTTAGATTTGAATTCAATTAGCTAAAATATGTACTCTGATTTGATGTTGTGCCACTTTGCAATCCCAAGGGCCTCTCAAGCTCTATTGACAAGTCTTCACACATATCACTCCATTAGATCTAGTGGGTATGAATTAATATGTACCATTGATATCCAAAATCTTCTTAGTCTTTAATATGTACTAGGATATAAAGTTATGCCACATGGTAGTCCTATAGGCCTTTCAAGATTTTCATCTTATCATTTCATTTAGTTAACATGTGTTTTCCATGTGGTGGTCCTATGTTTATCTTTGGCATAGTTGAAAAGCTTTAACTCAATACACTCCATTGATCTAATTTTGTATGCTTAAACATGTATCATTGATCTTTTTTAAAGTTTTCAATGTTTAACTATGGTTCATGTCTTGAATTTTCAATGCTAATCTCGCTTTTTTCCATCTTATTCACCCACTTAAACATGTTTCATTGATCATGATCTGAGTAGTCAAACATGATTGGTCCCTGTAGTCAGTGAAAATATTAAGTTAGGCTCAAGAAACATATATAATTTGGACTAAGGTTTTGGACCAAGGTTTTATTCATGTTGATGAACATGAAAAAAACTTTAGGTTAGAGTTTAGACCAAGCTCAAAGAATAATAAAAGGGAACCCATGAATAATAAAAGGGACCAAGCGTAATATTTTTAGCCTAAGGTTTGGTTGCATTGAAAAAGTTGACCAAGCCTTAAGATAAAAATTAAACTAATTCCATGGTATGATTAATTTTTTCCTACTTAAATTTAAATATAAATCTCCCACCAAATTTAAATTTGAATTAAAAGGTCTAGGTAAAACATTAGGATAGGGTTTCATCAATTCAACCATGAATATAATTAATCAATTATTAATAAAGGTTAGTAAAAAATCAATTTAACATTGAATAACCAAAACCATAATCATTTTCATTCCCAAATGGGATCCATTAACCTAAAACCTAAAACACAAATATTCAATGTTATCACCTTAAATAAGATTAAAGAATAACCATGAACAAATAAGTTAGTTAGACCATGGTGTGGATGATATTCAAATATAAATAATGTGCAAACATGATAGCGACACTGTGATCAAGTATATTTTCAATTTTAAGGTACAAATTTACACAATTTAACATAAGGGTCCCCATTTTTTAGAAATGAGGGTATATTGACCTCGACAAATGGTGAATTCTAGGGGAAACATAATAATATGCTAGAATTTAGAGATTCTAGTTCAAAATAATAATTTAGATAATATACTTGATCAATAACCATTATAAATATCAATTAATAGTTAGAAAAGATATTGTATATGCATAATTAGGATCAAACATCAAAACATAGCCATGTTGTGTGTGTGCTTTGATTTCACTTACTAATTGCCAAAGTCTTTAGAGAACAACTTCTAGGCTCATGACTTTAATCATTAATGTTTAATTTTAGCATGTTTGAATATTCATTAAGAACCATGATTTATCTTAAGGAAGGCTTGGTAATTACTAATATACCAAATAGGCATCCATATCCCCAATAGAGATGCCTTTGGCTCTACTCAACGCCTTGCTACACTACTAGCCAGGTGTCCATAGCCCTGTAGCGATTACCAAAATCACCTCTACTTAGAAATATTTTTTAATTTTATAATAAGGTTCTTATTTTTGTATTTTTAGATCATTTTTGGCTTTATAGAAAAGGTTGGGAACTAGGTTAGCTAGATTTAGGGATTTGGTCAAGTGTTTGATTTTTAGACAATCATCTTTGATCGTAAACTTTATCCTAGGCAATTAATGATTTTTAAGTGTGAGCATGATTGTGTCCTAATATTTTAATTTTTCATATTACATGTGCAATCCTTCTTAAAACCAAGATTATGTTATAACAAGGTTTAAAATCTCAAGAAATAGTTAACTTATCCATCAGTCTTTGCTAACTTCTTTGAACTACAACATCAAGCTCAATTTTAAACAATCCATAATCAGCCAATGTTGAGAAGTCATACTTGTATTTTTGTACTATGAAGCTCTTCAGCAGTTAGATCAAACTCAAGCTGAGGGTTATCTAAATGACTTATTTAAGAGAAAGGAAAAAATCAATAAACAAATAAACAAATATAAACAATCATTATATACAAACAAGGGACAAGAAGGAAAAAGGAAAGAAGCAAAGAACAAGAAAGAAACTAAACTAATCCCTAAACTAACACCATAAATTTATTACCTTTAATATGAAATGGAAAATAATTTAGTTTACTACAAAATCTTGAAGCATGATTACTTCTATGCAATGGCCACTTCTTGAGGATAGGAGCAATTGTATGCTTGTGTCTTCTAGGTGATGTAGTTTGGTATCCTCTCATCATTCTTAGATGTATGGATTGAAGATATGAATAAAATATCAAATTATATTCTTCCCAAATTATTCTTTTTTTAGAATGAGTGCTAGTCCTACTTCATCCATATATAGATAGTGGATTATATCATCTTCACTCAATAATGGTAGCTCAACTAGTATCCTTAAGTTGATGTCTTCATTATGTTATTTTTGAGTTGGACATGGACTACCAATATTTGCACAAAAATCTTCCATGTCATCCCAAAAGGCTTCTTCATCTTGATCAACTAAATGATGCTCATCTAAAATATTATCATCAGAAACATGCTAGTCCTATATTCTTGACCTTTTGGTGAAGTCACAATATAATTCTTGATCTATTTGACCCATTTCATCTTCATTTTTGGTGAAGAAAGGTAGCTCTTTTGTCCAATCAAGATCTATCTTATGTTGTTTTAGGGTTTCCAAAATAATATCATCTTTTAATAACTCTAGATCATTAGTGAAATCCTTAGATGAAGCATCCATGTGTTTTTCTATCCCACCATCTACCATCTCTAACTTTTTAATTCCATTTAATAAATCATGGTATGACTTGTTCCAGTGATCATACTCTTTAGGGATATTCTCCATTTCATAAATAATTCTACATGGGTTATCATTCTAGCTACCATTTATAGAAAGATCATCTTGTAATTGATCCATATCCATTTCTAGAAACTCTTATTCATCATCTGTAGATGTTATAAGGATGATGTCTTGTTGATATTTAATTACAATATCTTTTACATCTTCAGGAATACAAGTCATCTTAGATGCAATTTATTTAATTGGCTCATTTTCATCTAAATCGTCATCTTCATCTTCAAATGGGAAATCAAAGTATTGCATGAAGGATTCAGAAATTCCTACAAAGCTAGATATCTGTACAAAAAAGTCTTGATTAGGCATAATTTCAGTTGTATCCCTTTTACCTTGAGATGATTCAAAAACATTATAATGATCAGCCAAATCTATATCATAGAAACTCATTTGTATGTTTTTAGATGATACATTACTAATGTTATCATGAAACCTATTTGGAGGCCTATTTTACCTTGGATAACCATAGTTTCTATTAGAGACATCCCTTATATTTCCTATTTATTTTTGTAATTGAAGAAAGTAAGTGATCAGTTTTTGGACCATTTTTAATATTAAGTCATTTGAATTTTTTGGTTCCTTAGGCTCATGAACAAGATCATTACTATTGGTTGTGGGCATTGAAGCTCCATTATTTTATGGATGAAACCCACTAAAAATGTTATTCATGAACCTTGGGTCTTATCCAAGATACGAATGACTTAATAGTAATTGGTTCCAAATTAGAGGATGGTTTATAGTAGGTATATTATAACTAGTATTAGGTGTGGAGTATGCCATTTAACCTTGAAATTGCATCTGGTCATTAATGATAATAACTTCAGCATAAGATAATGCTAATGCATTGATGAAATTTATAGATATTTTCAAGAACATAAAGGTTATGGGGTCAAAGGCATCCCTGTAAATCTCCAAATCCAAAGCCACATTTGGTTTATATGGTGCCATGATCATGCTAAAAATATTTTGGAACCTAGCATTAAAGGATCTCATGGCTTCATTAATATCCCTTTTAATTATGGTGAACTACTAATATAGGACACATGGACTAATAATTTTGCCAAATTGATTAATGAAAACATTATTAAAGTCCTCCTAACTAGTAATGTAGTTTTTTGAAAGGTTAAGAAACCAATCATATTCAACATCTCTGAAAGTGAATGGAAATAATCTACATGCTACATCTTCATGAACTACATTTAACAATCTCAAAGCAACCTTGAATGACTTAATATGTTCTTTAGTAGTGATAACATTATTAGGATTGAAAGAAGGCAAATATATTTCAATATTTTGAGGAATATCATGTATTATACCTGACACATTGATTAGAGAACCACCTATCTAAGGCATACCTTAAACACATGAGTAACTTGAATTGGTAAAGTGTTTGACACTTTGATAATTTTGCTCACCTAGGCCTCGCCTTGGGAAATTCTAGCTTGTGACCTTGAAAATTGTTTAAAATATGATGTATCAAACCAACCTTTGCAAAGTACAATGATTAAGTTTGTATGTTAAGCCAATTTTGTACAAATACATGTAAAGCATGACTATATTTAACTAAATTAGTTCAAATATATGTCTATATTAATGAATAAGAGGGATATTTACACCTTTAAGCATGAATGAACTCAAATTTGCAAAGAACCAATCAATCATTGTAAAAAATTATTATTACTAACCTTAAACATAGGAAATAAAAAAACATGAACTACCTTTGCATGCATATGCATGGATCTTCATAGAATATTGATATTTGGCTAAACAAAGCTGAAAGACTGGTCTAAGACCATAAATATCAATGATATTTACATAATTATGCTTAAAATGACACAAATATGCAAATAATACACCAATCTTTGATCAAACCACACCAATATTGGCAAATATTTTACAAATTTACAAAGATCTAACTAAGGGCCCTCCTTCTAACACTAGTAAATCTCCTCCTATTGATTCTTAAATGTGTACCATAGGTGCCCAGAGTGTTTAATAACACTTATCATTTTAGAATTCTAGGAATTTAGCATATGAGTTACAGGTTGTGATAATCATGTTATATGTTGGTGGAATAGAGACAAATCAAGTGGACTATTTCACAATATTTATATTAGTTTGGTGGTTGGGAGCCACTATGGACAAATAGAAGATCTTATGCAAAATATGAAGTATCTATGTTAAGAACAATGAATTATGATCAAGAATTAACCTAAAGACTAGTCTAAGATGGATATTTACAATGATAATTAAGCTAAGGTGATCCAATTAAAAGGAAGCAAAAGGAAGGGTATGGAAAAAAATGTTGTTGATCTTCATTTCAAATATCATGACAAAGTTTAGATTTCATCTAGGCATGCAGTTAACCAATTTGTAATATCAAACAACTTAATCCCAAATCTGATCAAACATTAGGCAAAATCCTAAAGAAGGTGGAAATAATGTAAATTAGAACCAAGTTCACTTTAAATATTTACCCCTGCAAGCAAACTATATTAGCCCAAATGCAAGAAGAGTAAAAAAATGAAATGAACCTAAGGAATTTCAATCAACCTAGAATTGACATAAGATAATAACTTTGCAATTAGATGTACACACCAAGAATTCATAAGAACCATTAAAATATGGAAATGATAATAAGAAAGTGAGAGAGAAGCTATGATAATAATGAACACAAGCAAATAATAGACACTCTTTGCATAATTCCTTGCTTTTATTAATTATTTCTAGTTTATAATGTAATTTAGCTCTAATAACTCCCCCTTTTGACAATTGACAATACTCCTTTTATATAATGCAAAGAAGTATGTTGGTTAGTCATATAAATTTACAAGTGTATAAGTGTAAGGATAGTTGTCCTTTCAATGAAAGTTCTAAAATAAAATAAAATAATCTAGGTTGACTGACCTATAGGAAATGTGTTTTACAAGTTACACATGCCTTTACAAAAGAATATTCTATTTTCAAAATATTATAAAACTTATATAGAATAGAATATTCATAATTAGCTAACCTTGAGTACCCTATATCGATGCAACTCCCTATTTTTGCTAAAAAATCTTCGTCCTATAGTGTTTCTCATTGATGAACTGGAGGTTCATGATAGGCTTCAAAAAGAGTTCTTTTTCATGATCTTCTAGGTCCTTGAGGTTCTTATCAAGCTCCTCTTTTGCTTGCTTGATGCCCTTAGCATCTTCATTTTTTATTCAGATAATAGAAGTAAGCCCATGATTCCTTAGGGTTATATGTTATTTGGCCTTGGCCTTCATTTCTTACTTCCTACATAAATTAAAAGGTCTTATATTTGAGATCTTCATTAATTATAGGACTTAATGAGCTAAGGTATGTGGGTTCCTTAATCAACTATCCAAGCTACGCAACATCCTACCTTCCTTCTATTTGAAATCCTTGGCCAAGTCTCCCATTGCTCCCTACCTAATTTTGACTTCCTTCAAGAATTTGAAAAGGTCAGTCAAAGTTTCCTCAAACATCCTAATTTTTTTTAAGGTCAAATAGATTTCTACACCTTATTTGGCTTATTCTTGGGTTGCCATGACTGTGGGTTTGATAAATTTCTCACAAGTGGTCTTTAGTTTGATTCTAGATCAAATTTCACCTACTCAGATGATGATTCACTTGTTTAGACTTTATTGGGATCAATTCATGATTGAATTAGGGATTTTATACATCTTTTATGGCATCTATGTGGAATCAATGTGGCACTTTCATGGAAAATGTTTTAAAAACATGACCGTTACCTTTTGAAATTCTAATTTTATCTTGCATCATTAGATTATTCCACATGGATCAACATTGTTCATTAATCTTAATCCTAATATTTGAACTCCATTGACTACAATATGTAATTTGATCCAATGCTATGCCACTTTGTATTCTTGTGGGCCTTCTGAGCTCCATTGACAAGTCTTCATTCATCTTGCTCCATTGGATCCAATGGGTACAAATCATTGCATACCACTGATATCCAAAAGGTGTTTGGTATTTAATGTGTACTAGGATATGGTCTTTCTAAGATCTACATCTTATTAGTTTATCTAGTTACCATACTTTTACCACATTGTAGTCTTGCTTTCATCCTAGGCATCATTAAAAAGCCTTGACTCAATACACTCTATTGATCTAAGTTTATATGCTTGAATGTGTATTATTTATCCTTGTTAAGGTTCTTAATGTTTAATTGGGGTCCATGGCTTGAATTTCCAATGATAATCTTGCTCCATTCAATCTTGGTTACTCAATTAAATACATGGAATTGATCATGATCTGAGCAGTCAAACATGATTAGTCCCTGTAGTTGGTGAAAATATTAATTCAGGCTTGAGAAACATATATAATTGGACTAAGGTTTTGGACCAAGGTTTTATTCATATTAATGATCTTGAATAAAAATTTAGACTAATGTTTAGGCCAAGCTCAAATCATAATAAAAGGGACCAAGCGTAGGATTATTAGCTTAAGATTTGGTTGTGTTGAAAAACATGACCAAGCCTTAGGATAAAAATCAAACTAAGTCCATGGTCAAATTAATTTATTCTCACTTAAATTTAAATAAAAATATCTTTCCAAATTTAAATTTGGATTAAAAGGTCTAGGTAAAATATTAGGCTAGGGTTTCATCAATTCAATCATGAATTTAACTAATAAATTGTAAACGAAGGTTAGTAAAAGATCAATTTAAATTTGTAGCACCAAAACCCTAAGAATGTTCATTTTCAAGTGGGCTCAATTAACCTACAACCTGAAACATAAATATTCAAAGTTATCACCTTAGATAAGATTAAAGTAGAACCATAAATAAATAAGTCAGTCATACCATGGTGTGGATCATATTTAAATGTAAATAATGTTCAAACATGATAGTGACATTTTGATCAAGTGGATTTTCAATTTTAAGGTACATATTTTCATAATTTGACAGAAGGGTCTTCATTTTTCAGAAATGGGAGTATGTTGACCTAAATAACTAGTTTATTTTCCTATAGTTTATATGAAGTATAATGAATTCTTGAATGAATAACTATAATATAAGTTTTATTTGATTGTGATCAATTTTGGTTATTAGAAAGGTAAATTTTCATTTTGAAGTTGAACTTTTAAGTTGTTAATAATTAAGCACATTTCAAATTTTGATACTTTGGTTATCATATTTTTAAAGTGCAATATATATATATATATATATATATATATATATATATATATATATGCGTAAGTAATTTTGATTATATGCATTATGAATTAATACAAACAAGGATATCATGTAGCTTTTAGTTATCTTATTATTTATTGAAATATGTCATTCTAATTATAATCAATTGATTAAAGGTTCCCCACACATTAGGAAACACTTAGTATATTTTAAAATAATTGATCTCTTAAGAATTTTAAGTCCTAAATAAACCTTAACTAATAACTATCAGTATTAATTGAATTGTAAAAGTCAATTATTTAAGTTAAAAAGTAATTAAGATTAGTTACTTCTTTTCAACTAAGTTTGAATTATAAAAAGACATCAAGGATTGATTTGAATAAGAGGAACATATGTATTTAAGACTTATACATTTTAAATTAAATTATTTGTCTCTCTTTTCTATGCAACTTCTCTGAGATAGCATGAATTTTATAAATAGATCAATGGTACTTTATATGATGATTGAGTATATTGCTTAGGAAACATAGGTATATCTAGTTTTATATTATCATTTATAATAGGTTATCTAAATTTTATCAAGTTTAACATCTTTTGATGATTTATTTTTGTAGTCCCATGTGCGAAATCTTAATATTCAACGCAAACAATGATGAAAACTTCACTGTTTATGACATTTCATTGATCTAATTGATTATAAACATTGTCCTTTTAAGATATTTTTTAAAGAAGATGATTTTAATTAAGTAATCAAGAAAAGAGGTCATGGAACCTTTAAAAAACCACCCCAAAAGCATAAAAAACCTCCAATAATTTATAAATATAACACTAACAACAATACACAACACTACAACAAAAAATAAGAACACAAAAACACAAGCAAACACATAGAACCAACAAAGCAACTATGGGATATCATTAGTCCTATATTTTGAAAGGAACTCAACAATTTAATTATATTCACCAAGGATACTCACACCCACATCCGTTACTATCAAAATACTACACCACAATAAACACAAAAGTCACATGATGGAGAGACTAGGTTGAAAATTTAACCATTACTCTCCATTTTTTATGCATTTTATCCATTTTGGCCTTGATTTCCATGACTTCCTCTACCTTCATAACACATAGTGAGTAGCTACCTTTCTTTTCGTATCCTTATGGCTCAACAACATCCTCCTCCATCTCATCCAAGTAGGGATCATTCATTTCAGGAAAATGGCTTGTTCCCTTAGCTTCTTGCTCTGACTCGAAAGGAGATCCATCTTCACCAACCTCAGAAGTGTCTTCAAAAAATAAAACTCATCAAATATGTAAATGCCTTGATGGTTTGGAGATGGGATTATAATAATATAGTTAGACATATGAACACCCATGCTACCCCTAGCTTCATTCTCAATTATTAGGACCCAGGTCTAAAAATTTGCTTGATTCCTTAGCACCCCTACAATCCTCCTTCATAGACTTAACCTTTTTAGACTAAACATTGCCTTCAACCTTAGCCACCTTCTGACCCCTTTTATTAGACCCATTCATAGTCCCCTAACTAGGAGTCTCAAGCTTGCCATAGGGTAACTTATGGGAACTAGCCTTATAAACAGGGAGAACTCAATTGGGAAGCTACAGTCTTCAATTTTGGGCTCCTCTAATATATTTTTAAGGGAGATTTTGGGGGATATATTGTAAATAATATGTTGGTTTATCAAATAAATAATAATTTATTTTGTTAAGATGACTCTCTATTGAGACTTGTATGTTTTGTCTATATTTTACTTTATTTTGACTTTGAATTTTAATTTAGTTTAATCTAATTTTATTTTAATCTCTAATTGATCTAATTTATTTTCTATTTTATTTAGTTTTAATATAATTTATACTTAATGTTTTATTTATTCATGTTTTTCTTTTTTAAGTTTAGTTTCTTAAGTTAGTTTCCTTTTTTTAGTTAGTTTAGTGCTAGGTTTAGTTAATTTTAGATTAGTTCATTTATGTTCTTGATTGGTTAGATTAATTTCTTATGCTTTATTAATTAGTTTGTTTTTTTATTCTTAGTTATTTGATTTTTATTTTATTCTTTATCTTGATTGTTGTATTATGTCTACTTTATTGAATATCTATTTATAAACTGATTTGCTATTTTTAACCTTCATTTTACACTTGTATTTATTTGTTCATTATATTGGTGTTACTCAAAAGTCATTACATGAAATCAAGATATTAATATAAGCATATATTATATTATCAAATAATATTTTTTTACTTCAAGAGATTGTCTTGTTCACATACCTTCTTTGTTAGATATAATAAATTACAAATTTATTTCTTAACTGACTAATTATTTGATAAATGGAACTCTAAAATTATAATGAAATATGTTATATTCACTAGCCTATTTTTTATTTCAAAAAATATTTAAAAAACCCCTCACATCTTTCAAATCATAATTGAAACTTTAAAACCTTACTATTAGACTAGTACAATTCCAATTTAACCTTTTCAATAGGTGAAAGGGTTGATTAGTTGATGAAATAATTTTTATCATTAACAAATTTAGTTACTCTATTACAGAAATTTTTAGAAATCTTGTTTATTTGAAGCTATATTTTCTTCTTGCTCATGGTACTTGGATGAAAACCTCCTATTATCTAACCTAAAATTGATATTATTGATGATCAAGTTAATATTACTTTTAATTTAACTCATTATACTTGGTATAATCACCCTCATAATATTTATCATGTCATACAAGTCATAAATAAAGAAGAATAAATTGTAGAATTTGAGATAGATTAATATTATAATCTTACTCATGGGACTGAATAAGTCATTTTAAATATAAATAGATAAATTCAAGAAGATAGAGCTAGAGTTTTAATTGCTAATCCTAATTATTTTATTTTTAATTTTTTTTGATGATTTGGTTATGACCTCTAAACTTATTGATATAAATCTACAATTAAATTAAGTTAATCAGGTTCCAGATAATCAATCAGTTTCGGTAGAAGAAACTACTGAAACATTTAATGGAATATCAAGCAGAAGAGAGGATACTATTAGTGTAGGATTTTATTTTTCCCTATTTATTAATTAGGGAATATCATATATTTGTGCATACATGGAGTTTTCTTACATTCGTGGGATAGGCTAGCTTATGTGGAGATTGTGTGTCATATTTGTGTCATAAGGTGTCATAAGAATGGCATAAGATACTCCTATTCCGGGTATGGGAGTTATTTCTCTAGTCTTAGCACCTTGTCACCACCTTTTGAGGAGTCTATTCTTGGGGTGCTTTGACCACCATTTGTGGAGTTACTTTCTAGCTCTCCTATATGTATTCTTCATTTTGGCCATTTCAGGTTACTAATTCAGATTTGGTTTCTCCATTTTGTTTTGTGCAATTTATCTTCTTGTCATTGTCAAATTGCTTTAGCATCTTTGTGGTGTGCACTTGTTCATCTTGTGTGATCACGTCTTCATTGCACTCGCGTTATCCAGATTCTGGTAACAACAACTCCGATATGGTATCAGAGCAAAACCGATAATCTTGTGTATGTTTTTCCTTTTAGCTTATTTTGAAATCAAGAGGAGTGGAGTTTGTTTTTTATTTTTAGATTTGATCAAAAATAAAAAATAAATACATCAATTCTGGTTAGTTTTCTTGGAGATCCTTGCATTTGGGTGTCTTTGTTGGTTTAGCAGTTAGCTTGAACGCCATTGTTGAGCACTCAGCACAGAGGGAGGAGCAACACTCATCTGGTTCAGCCATACCTTCTGGTCAGCAGTCAACTTTGCACACCAAACAGCAGTCTTCTAGCAAGCGCCTAGCTTCTGGCTTCACTTCTACCAACAGTGAGTTCCAGCAAGAGGCCAAGTAGCAGCTGTCCTTCCTCCACGCCAAGCAGCAGCAGCAGTGCATTCCTCTGTTCTGCCACGCCATCAGCTGTACGGCATAAAAAAAAAGTTGTTTTTTGTCTAAATATGGCGCATTATTCTCGTAATTCTGCTGTGTTTTGAAGTCTGGAAACTCCTTAAGCTTTTCTTGCCCAGCAAATGAGAAATGCACCTTGTTTTTGGTGAAAATATTCCGCTATTTTTTGTCTTTTTTGCTGTCAAAATCTGGACTGTGCTTTTGGACGCCCCTCCCTACTTGGCATCCTATTTGGCACCCTAGAACACTTGTCATTCCTTTAGTTCTGTCTATGCTTCAATTATCTTAGTTAAAATTGACTTAATAAAACAAAAATCAGTCAATTTGACTGAGTATTAAAGTTTCTAGACAGTTTTGTAATTTGGGGATTTTCAAATTAAAACTTGTATCTTCCCCTGTCGAAGATGAAGGGTGAGGCCTGGATTGGTAGGAGGCCAATTCCCCCTCACAAAAACCTCATTTGGATTCTTCATTTCGTGCCGAATCCAACGAGTGGTTGGAAGGCCACTTTCTCTCCTCATAACAGCATTTTTTTAACGTTTTAGTGCTTTTTTTTGTAAAAACACTAGTTTACGAGAAAATTGTAACTTTAAAATCTTGCAAATGGTAGCTCAGTTTTGGGTGCCAATTTTTGCAAAAGTGCTTGTAATTCAATTCTCCACAGCGTAGACTTATTCTTTTTCCAAAAAGCACTAGTTTGTAAAGTGCCAAAATTTGGGTCTCCTAGGACGCATTTTCGGCTGAGTCCGACGTCCTGTTTGCTTTTGTCTTGCACTGATTGATCTAAGACGCATTTTTGGCTGAGTCCGACATCTTTTGAGCATGCACTTGCATACTTGGGGGGGGCTCAATATTTTGAGGGGGTGTGATTGCTTTTCACAACTTGCAACTTCACTTTCATTCTCTTTTCTGCATACAATCACAACTTGCAATCAACACAACTTCACCTAATTTTAGGTAAAAATAGATTCTTTTCAACTCAAACCCCTAACACCCTTCAACTATCATGAATGGAAAGTTAAAATGTCTATCATTCTTAGAAGTAAAGGGTTGTATAGGATCACAATGGGCACAGAAGTAGAACCTAATACAGATGCTGAAAAGGTTAAGTGGTACAACCGTAGTGATGAAGCCTTTGGGTTACTGAGTTTGTCCATGTCTCCAGAACTAATCTTCCACTTAGAATCCTCCCAAACTCCTAATGACATATGGGACACCTTAGAAAAGTTGTTTGGGAAGCTTGATGAGATGAGAGGCCATGAGCTCGAAAACAAACTCTAAGTCTAAGTCCTAGTAACTTTGACACCCTACAGGAATTCTTTACTAAGTTTAAGGCCCTTAGATTGCAATTGAAAGAATGTGGGATAGAGAAGAAAGATGATCAACTCATACTTTCTATTCTCACAAAGTTAGGTCCAAGTTATTCAGTCTTTGTCTCCACTTTCCATGCCACTAAAAAAGCCCTTGGCACTACATGGAAAATGCCTTCTTTGGATTCATTCATTGCCGACTTGACTAGGGAGCAAGATAAGCTAATTCAAATGGGCACAATGAAGTCTACTCAACCCCAAGCTTTGATAGCTGTAAATGGTAAGGACAAGACTTCAACAAAGGAGAAGAAGAAAAAGAACAAGGATCAAGAGAAAAAGAAAGAAAACACCAACCTTGCCAAAAACAACACTGAGTCTTCATCTTCCAATGCTAAACCTAAGAAGGAGAAGGTTAAGTGTGGCTATTGTAAAAAAAATGGGCATGATGAACACAAGTGCATGAAGAAACAAATAGACCACCTAACTCATCTTCTAGAGAAGAACAACATAGGTGTTCTTGAGTCCATCAAGCAGAATTCATCAACCCAAGATTCTACTAAGGCAAAGGGCAAGGGTAAGGAGAAAGAAAAGGGCAAGGCCCTTATAGCTACAGTAGCTTCCACATCTTCATGGGTCATTGACTCGGGTGCTTCTCACCACATGGGCTCTTCACTAGTTGAGTTTTCATCTTTAGAGCCTTGTAGCATGACTTCAATTAGTCTGGGTGATGACACATTAGTTTTCGTTGCAGGGAGAGGGTTAGTTGAAATGGAAGGAGGAACATTCAACAATGTTCTAAGTGTTCATTCTCTTTCAACTAATCTCCTATCAGTGTACCAAATCACTCACATTGGTCGGGGCATGAGAGTTGAGTTTTCACCAGATTCTGTATCTATCAGGGAGTTGCATAGTGATACTACAGTGGCAGTGGGAAGGGTAGATCACCAAGCAAGGTTATACACCTTTTCACATTTTGCATCAGATTCTTCTCCTACAGCATTGCTGACTCATTCGGATGGAGTTAGCAAATTATGGCATGAGCGGTTTGGCCACCTTAACTACCGCTACCTTGAGCAACTTTTCAAAAATGACATGGTCATTGGCTTGCCTCGTGTCCAATTCTCAAAAGGACTTTGTGAGGGGTGCTCCCTTAGGAAGCATCCCGAAGCAAAATTTGATAAAGGCAAAGCTTGGAGGGCTTCATAACCTTTGGAGTTAGTCCACAGTGATGTATCGGGACCCTTTCCCAAACCATCTTTCACAAGGGCCAAGTACATCCTCACCTTCATTAATGATTTCTCTAGGTACACTTGGATATATTTTCTCAAACAAAAGTCTGAAGTGTTTGAATATTTTCTAGACTTCAAGGCTCTTGTTGAGAAACAAAGTGAGAAATCCATCAAGGTTCTTCGAATTGATAATGGAGGAGAGTATGTTAGCATCAGGTTTGAGTAGTTTTGCACCACAGAGGGGATTGATTTGCAACGCACAGTCACCTACAGTCCTTCACAAAATGGGGTTGCAGAATGCAAGAATAGGTTCTTGAAAGAGATGGGTAGCTGTATGATTCACTCCAAATCCCTAGCACCATAGTATTGGGCCGAAGCCATCAATTGTGCTTGCTACATTCAGAACAGGGTTCCTCACAAAGCTTTGAAAGGGATAACACCCTTTGAAGCTTGGCATAAAAAGAAACCTGATGTTGAGCACCTTAGAGTTTCTAGATCCCCAGCCATGGCCCGCATTCTGAAGAAAAAATGCAAAGCTATGGAGCGTCAGTCCAAGCCTTGCATCTTTGTAGGATATCTGGATGGTATTAAGGGATATCACCTTCTAGATCCCATCACACATGAGTTGTTCATCGAGAGAAGTGTCCATTTTTAGGACAGTCTTAGAGACTCAACACTTGACAATTCTTCTCCCTCATCGGATCTACTTCTTCATGATGATTCCTCGTTAGATTCAGATCAGCCACAACAGGTTCTTGAGCCAGAGTCATCTTCTTCTTCTTCAAATATAGACAGTGAGGATAGTGATGCAGTTTCATCCACCTCTAGTCAGTCAGAGGATGAGGAGTTAGCACCTGACTCACCCACTTCTGGGCCGCTTTGGGCCAGACAGACACTTGAGAATGCTGGCACATGGACAGGAGACCCCGCAAATGACAGACGTACTAGGGGGATTTTCAGAGAGATCCACATGCCTTCTTTGCTTTAGTTTCAGATCCACAAACTTTTCGAGAGGCATCGGGGGTACCTGAGTGGGATAGTGCTATGGAAGAAGAATATTCTTCCTTAAACAAAAAACGCACTTGGGATTTGACTTCACTTCCTAACGGAAGAAAGATGGTTCGATGTAGGTGGATATATCGAACCAAATTTGCCGCAGATGGGTCGGTTGATAAGTATAAGGCACGATTAGTAGCCAAGGGTTTCTCACAGGTGGCAGGCATTGACTACTTAGAGACCTTTGCACCCATTGCAAAGATGACTTCTATTCGACTCACCTTGGCTATTACCGCAACACATGGTTGGGATGTGCATCAGATGGATGTGAAGAGTGCCTTTCTTCACGGAGACCTTGAGGAGGAGATCTACATGGAGCAGCCGCCAAGGTTTGTTCAGGATTCTTTCTTAGTATGCAGACTTAGGAAATTTATCTATGGCCTCAAACAGGCCCCTCGGGCTTGGTATGCCAAGATGGATTCCTTCCTTCTCACAGCAGGATTCACTAGGTGCCGTTCTGATCCTAATGTCTACTTCTTGTAGCAGGATGATTCGCTTCTAATTTTGGTTCTATATGTTGATGACCTTTTGATCACCGGGAGTTCTTCATCAGCTATTACAGCGGTGAAGGCATCTCTTCAGGAGAGATTTGACATGACAGACTTGGGTTTGTTGCACTACTTCCTTGGCATCGAGATCTCATAGTCAGATTCAAGGATTTCTCTTGCACAACCTAAGTACGCTCTCGACTTGTTGGCTCGATTTCACATTGCTGATTGCAAGCCATCTCTGACTCCCTTTCTATCAGGAGTCAAGCTTGAGACTGATTGTTCTTCACCATTGGTTGATGCCACTTGGTATCGACAACTTGTTGGTAGTCTCATCTACTTGACTCACACCAGGCCTGACATTTCATATACAATGGGACTTGTCTCCAGATTCATGCAGGAACCCCATGAGCTACATTGGAAAGCAGCTAAGAGGATCTTGCATTACATACAGGGTTCACATAGATATGGGATTCACTACAGATTTGGCATAGAGGTTGACTTGGTTGAATATACAGATTCGGACTAGGCTGGCGATTCACAAACTCGTAAGTCCACTTCTGGTTATAGTTTCTCTCTAGGTTCAGGTCCTATCAGTTGGTCTAGCAAGAAGCAGAATGCTATTGCTATATCATCCACAGAGGTAGAGTACAGGGGAGTTGTTAATGCAACCACTGAGGCTATTTGGCTTTAGGGGATTCTTTTTGAGTTTGGCATTCTTATCAGGCAGCCCACCATCATTTATTGTGACAATCAGAGTACCATACAGATTTGTAGGAATTCGGTTCAGCACCAGCGGACCAAGCACATAGAGATTCACATGCATTTCATTCGGGAGCTTATTCATAGTCAGGTCATTGACTTGATATTTTGCCAATCTTCAGAGCAGGTTGCAGACATCTTCATCAAATCTTTCACTGAGAGTAAGTTCATTCATCTACGAGCTCTTCTTGGGGTGTGGTCTACATCTGCAACAACATCATCTTCAGGGGGGGCCTTCTAGCCTCTTCTTTTCTTTTATTTCTCTCTTTTTGGGGGGGAGTTTTTTCCTACGGGTTTTCTCCTTTTCTCTATCTTATGGGAGATTGCATTTGTACATGGGTACCTCATCAGGCCTAGTTGTTGGGACCCATTTTATATTTCCACACTTCCCACCTATGCTGTGCTTATGGGGGGGTATTAGTGCAAGTTTTTATTTTTCCCTATTTATTAATTAGGGAATATCATATATTTGTGCATACATGGAGTTTTCTTACATTCGTGGGACAGGCTAGCTTATGTGGAGATTGTGTGTCATATTTGTGTCATAAGGTGTCATAAGAATGGCATAAGATACTCCTATTCCGGGTATGGGAGTTATTTCTCTATTCTTAGCACCTTGTCACCACCTTTTGAGGAGTCTATTCTTGGGGTGCTTTGACCACCATTTGTGGAGGAGTTACTTTCTAGCTCTCCTATATGTATTCTTCATTTTGGCCATTTCAGGTTACTAATTCAGATTTGGTTTCTCCATTTTGTTTTGTACAATTTATCTTCTTGTCATTGTCAAATTGCTTTAGCATCTTTGTGGTGTGCACTTGTTCATGTTGTGTGATCACGTCTTCATTGCACTCGCGTTATCTGGATTCTGGCAACAACAACTCCGATAAATACATGATATGATTTGAGGTCTATAAGACAATAGAGATGAAAAAGATCTCACTAAAGATGAAGCTAGTTTTAAAGCTAAAAAGAATAGAAAATGGATTTAAATCCATAGATTTATATAAATCCACTTAACATTTGAAATCATGTAGGTAAGTTACCTTCAATAAAAGGATTAAATATACTAAATTTTTTTGGAGCTTTTGTGGAATCTTAGGAAGATCATTTATATCCATTTAAGTTATTTTGTGTTACTCTTAGTATAACAAGTGAAAATATTTGTTTAATTTATTTTTCTCAAACACTTGAAGGGAAAGCTTATAAATATTTTGTTAGTTTACATGATAAAGCTATATTCACATGGAAAGATATTGAATATTGACTTGAATTAGCTTTTGAAAAATCTAAAAATCTATATCTAGTCAATGATCTCATAGATTTTTCTCTTGATCTAGGTGAGACTATATAATTTTTCATTAACATATTTACTAAGTTGGATGAAAAGATTCCTCATGATCTTAGACCTTCTAACAAATTATCTAGACTATATTTTTGTAGTGTCTTACCTTTAAAATATAAAATGGCCTTAGAAGATAGAGAAATTATAGATTACGATGAAACTATAACATTATGCATTGATTATGAAAATAAACTTAAACATATTTAGTTTAAAGATAAGTATTATATAAGTCTAAATTCAAATAATGCATAAATTTGAAAAGTCATTCAATGTATAGGAAATGAATTGGTCGCTATTAAAAGATAATTGAATAATAAATCTTCTTCATATAATAGAATCATTATTGAAATTAAAAATAAAGAATTTGTTCATTATGTTGTTAATACTAGAAGCAAAGATTATAACTCTTCATAAATTAATAATGCAAAAAATAATGATTTTTCTTCTAAAAATAAAGGTAAAAAAATTCAAAATAATTATTTAAGTAATTCATTTGATAATTCTTCTCAAAACATTCTTTTATCAACTAGTTATAATAATACTCAATATTATCATTATAGCCTAAGGATTTTCAACAAATTGATGTTAAAGCTGATAATATAATTGATGATTTATCTATAATTAAAGTTGGATTCTTATTATTAAAAGAATATATCCTTCTAAGACAACTTGATAAAATTAATGAACATGTTAAGAATCCTAAAAATGATGTAATCTTATAAGAAGAAGATGGTAATTAATAAACATATGGCTTTTTATAAAAGTTGTGATCCTCCTATGGATTATATAACTCTTTTTTATATTTCAATAAAAATTGTTGATAAAATAATCCATAATTATATCTTAGATATGAGTGCTTAAAATAATATAATGCCCAAATTTATTGTAGGTCAATTAGGTATTTTTTATGACACTAACAATAGAAAGCTTACTGGATTTGATTCAAGACAAACAAAAAGTTGTGGTAGGTTTTGAGATATAGTAATTAAGATTTACTAATATGAAATAATTATATGTATGACTTATTTTCACATTTTATAATTTTATAGTAAGTATGCTATGTTATTAGGAAGATATTGGTCAAAAGCAATAGATAATTTTGTTGAAAAATATATTACATGGGTTCCCTTTAATAATGATATTATTTTAATAAAAATAGAGGATTGGTATACTACACCTATAGAATCATCCACTTATTCCATGATTACATATATTGAGATAGGAATTGAAACTTATGAGCTACTAAATTTATATGAACTAGAAAATCAGCATGAATAATTCTTTGAAAAAAAATATTTTATGGTCACTATATTTCGATGGAGCCTATTCTCAACAAGGAAATGGTACTAAAATTTGTTTAATATCTCTTATTGGTATGATTTTATAATATTATTAAAAATTATCATTTGAAAACACTAATAATACAATAGAATTTGAAGCATTATACTTAGTTTTGGAAAAATCTATTGAACTTAATATTAAATATTTAGAAGTTTTTGGGGATTTTGAGTTAGTTGTTAGACAAGTTCAAAAAATTTAAAAAACCAATCAAAATTATATACATTATTATACTAAAAAGGTTTGGTCTTTACTTAAAAATTTTGAATCTTTAAATCTCACTCACGTACATAGAGAATATAATAATAGAGTTGATAAGCTTGTTGTTTTTGCATCTAACCCAACTCTAAGTGATAGTGAACCAGTCACAAAATTCTCTTCTTCTAAAAATTTTCAACCTAAAATTATATATTTTAGTAAACTTTGGTATGTCTTTAGTTCTGATGAACATATATATTCTTTTATTAAAGGTAATTGTTTTTATCATGATGATTATATATTAAATAGTGGAGATTATCTATAATTAAGTACTAATAAATTGCATGTTGGTTTAGTCAATTTGGAATCTATGTTTATACATAATGATTAGCCAAAATTTTATATAATTAAATAACCTTCCAAGATAATTATAGTTGAATCTATTCCTATGAAACTAGGTAAATAAGAGGATCCTAAATATGTGTATTTAGGAATTCAAGTTTGTGCGAGTGAGAAGATAAAATTCATTAAATTATTCAAATAATTTATTAATGTGTTTGATTGGTATTATAAATATATTAAAGGTTATAATACTTATGTTATTAAACATGATATACCTATAAAACCTAGTATTAAACTATAAGACTAAAAATATGAAGAATTAGCCTTTGTTAGAAGACACTATTAAAAAAGAGCTAGATAAAATAATTAATGCTGGTGTTATGTTTCCTATAAAATATTTTGAATGGGTAACTAATTTAGTTCCAGTTAGAAATAAAAATGGTGATATTAGATTATGTGTTGATTTTAGGGACTTAAACAAAGCTATCATTAAAGATAATTTTCCTCTACCCAGTATAGATTAGATTTTACAACAAATTGAAAGATAAAAAGTAATGTCATTATTAGATGAATTTTTTGGTTATAATTAGATTTTTGTAAATCATAAAGATAGACATAAAATAAATTTTACTACTCATATAGGGACTTTCACTTATAATAGAATGTTATTTGGATTAATGAATGAAAGATATATTATTCAACGAGCTATGCATGTTATATTTGATGACTTGATTAGAATTGTTATTTAGGTATACCTTGGTGATCTCACCATTTATTTGAAAATATTTAAAGAGCATTTAGATCATCTTCATGAAGTTTTCAAAAGGTGTAGAAAGTACCACTTTTCTTTGAATCCAAAAAAAATCAATTTTTAGTGTTATTGAAGGTAAATTATTAGGACATATCATATTTAAAGATGGAGTTTTCATAGATCCTAAATGTATTAAAGCCAATATAGAATTACCTCCTCATAAAGATCAATCTAGTTTATGGTATTTATTTGGTAAAATTAATTTTGTTAGAGAATTCATATCAAATTTTATTGATAAGCCTAATCCTTTACAATTATTGCTTAAAAAAGATAAAATTTATAATTATGATGAGGGTGTTAATCTAGCATTTAATAGCATTAAAGATGCCATTAGAAGTGCTCTAGTACTTGCTAAACCAAATTTAAATAAATAATTAATTTTTTATGTTAATTCTACTTAAAAAGCAATTGGAGCTATTATCACTAAAGATTTTGAAAATAATGATGAAAAACCAATTGATTACTTAAGTCAAGTTTTAAAATATGATGAAACTAGGTACCCTCTTATTGAGAAATTTGTTTTCCCATTAGTTTTTTTGTTAATTAAATTTATTTATTTATTAATGAGAAATAATGTTATTGTGTGATCTAATGTACCTATTTTATATTATATTTTGAAATAACCATCCATTCAAGCAAGGCTTCTAAATTGGATATCACGAATTCAAGAGTTTGATCTTGAATTTGAAACTTCTAAAATAATTAAAGGCAATGAATTGGAAAACCATTTAGATAAAAATGCTTCTTCAAATATTAAAATTTTTGTATTGAAAATTCATGATATTTTGAATGCAAAACCTCATTTAAAGACCATGAAAATTTTAGATTTTTTAAAAAATTTCAAATTTGGTCTTGAAATGAATGAATGGGATTATATGTTGGTTGAAGATGATTGGTATCATGAATTAAGATTTTGTTTTCAAAATCAATAATTTTATAATAATTTTGATAAAAAATAAATGCATTATTTATGTTTAAGAGATTTAAATTCTTTTTTATTAGAAAATTTTCTATTTTATCCAAATAAAGATCATATTTTATTAAGATGTGTTATAAAAGATCAAACATAAAATGTTGTTAGAGGTTATCATGAAGAAAATTATGGTGGACATTATGATATAAAAACTATTGATTATAAAATGTTACAAGTAGGTTATTATTTAACTACAATCCTTCAAGATGCTTATAAATTATTTCATTCTTGTATGCCATGCCAATTATTTATTTGTAGAGATAAGTTGCCTATAATGCCTTTGAATCATGTTATACCTAAAAAACCATTTATGAAATGAGGCATTGGATTTATTTTAGATATACATCCTTCTTCATCTGTTCATCATAGATATATTTTAATAGCAATATATTATTTCAGTAAGTGGCCTGAGGCAAAATCACTTTAAAATTCTATAACATGTGAAGTAATTTCATTTTTAGAAAATCATAATTTCAATAGATTTTGAGATCCTTATGAAATCATTTATGATAATGGACCTGAATTTATTTCAAATTAGTTTCTATAAGTTTTAAGAAAATACTCTATTATATCTATTCATTCATCTAAATATTACCCTTAGGGTAATGGTCAAGCTGAGTCAATAAATAAAAATCTGGTTTAAATCATGAAGAAATTAGTTTGTGAGGATAAGTGGAATTGGTATCTTAAATTTTTTGAATCCTTATGAGATGATATAACTATTATCAAGGTGGAAATTTGTTATTCACATTTGTTTTTAGCATATGGATTTGAATCCACCTTACCAATAGAACTTTAGATTTCTTCAACTAGAATTGTTTTACGATATGTTTTTGAAAACACTAATTTGACTAAATAAAGATTACATGATCTAATGTACTTGATGAGTTAAAATAAATAACATTACAAAAAATAGAAAGGGCTAAAAAAAATTTGATGAGAAAGTTTCTGAAAAAAGGTTCAAAGTTGGTGATCTAGTTTTATACTAGGACAAAGATCATGAAGATCCTAGTAAACATCATAAATTTGATTCATTATGGCTTGGTCTTTACCGAGTTGCAATTTTAGTATGAAATAATGATTTTTATTTTAAAAATATTGATAGAAATTGGTTATGTTATTTAGTTAACAACCATCATTTGAGATTATTTCATAGTTAGCTTCCTTTCTAATTTATTTGTTTCTTTTTTCTTTCTTTTATTTTTGTGCTTATTTTCTTTTCTATCTTTCTATTTTTTATTATTTTGTTTATTTGTTTTCTTCTTGATGTTGTTTGACTTTTACTGTTGAAAGATCAACAAGTGTTTTAAGTGGATGAAGTTTTCATGTTATAAAGGAATAATGCAAAGATGTTACAATTCAACTATAAATATCAATTATTTTGAGATATTATTCTTTAAAAATTTAGTTTTCTTTATACATGAATAATATATGCTAAGTTATAACTGGTTGTTGAAGTAATAATTTATTTTTAGATATTTTATTAGAGGCATTTGTATTTGTTTATACATCTAGCCTGAACGTCTCTGTTAAGTTATTCCATTTCTTTGTGTCATGCTAGTCAAACATCTCATCCTTTATTGAAATTCATTATAAAGGGGTTTGTGCATAGCTTCTTGAAAAATGATTTACTTGGATCACACTCTCAATATTGTGTTTCTTAAAATAGGCAATTTGATTTCTATTTAATTGCACTATTTGAAACTAACTAACAAAGTCGTTAGTGTTATGCCTATTTTTCATACCCATATTTAAATTTCTAAAAATAATACTCCTATCTACCATAGAGATGACCTAGTCATAAATTTTAAAACTATAGTTGGGACCTAAATCAATTAGAATTTTTATGAATACACATGTTTTAAATTGAATGATTTGATAATGATTTATTCATGAATTCATATCTATATCATAGTGGTTTTGAAAAGTATTTATGGATGAATGAATAAAATTTGCATATATATCATTTGTGAATGTTTATTTTCAGTTATGACATTTCTATAACTAAGTTGATTATGTTATATTTTTTTAAATGGTTACTGTAGTGTTTTAGTATAATTTAAGATGTTAGTTTCTAGTCATCTTCATTTGAAGCTCGACTATGAGCTCTTAATGGATTTACCGTAATGATTGTCAGATTATTCTCATTTATAGTTTAATTACAAATATGAAAGGTTGATATTGGGTAAATTATGACATGAATGGGTTTGGTTTAATACTTAAACCTAAGATATTTGATAATCCTAAAAGGGTTCCAATTTTTAATTCTAAGCATTATCTATCCCAAGTATTTAATTTGATATGTTCAATTTATCAAAGGGTCTAAATGACCATAGGTGATAATTTTATTTGAAAGGTCTATTGGTAAATTAAATAATGTTTGCATTGGTACCTCAAGGCTTAAGTTATTAAGGTTTGAATTAGGCATAAGGTAATGTTTTTATTTTCAAGGTTTGAATTTGAAATAAGCTATGTTTGGCATTGGATAAATTACATGTTGATTTTATTTAGTGATACGAATGTCAAAATGACAAGTTGAAGGTTTAGTAGTCTAGTGTCAAGTCAAATTGGTAGTATTATGTGGTAAGTTGGTAGTGTTATTTAATACTAATCATGTGTGGGATATTTTGAGATCTTGATGAGATCAAAGGGAAATTTAAGGAATTAAATGTAAAGTGTATATGCCTTGGTTTATGGAAATTGGTTGTTGATTTAGTGAAGATTATGGTTGTAACTAAATTTGAATAAATTCTTAAATGAGTTGTAAGTCCACTAAATACTTACCTTGAGTTGAGAAATGAATGACAAATGTGCACATAGGCATGGGAAATTAATATTTAAGACTTTGTGTACAAATAGATATGTTTTTCATTGTGATGATCATTATATAAAGCTCACCTATGCTCTATTGAGATAAGCTTGGAAAGTTATTGATATAAAATTATAGATAAGAAGTTTCAAGAAAGCTTATATAGGTACGCTAATGATGAAATGAATAAGTTTTTGAAGAAGACAATTAGTTGTTTCAATGGTTTTCTAGTTTGCATGGAGATAAAACAATGGTTTTTGGGTCTGAATGGTTTTGATAAGTTTTGGTATTTCAAACTATTTATTCAAAACTATTGCATGCATAAGTTTAAGAATTATTGTTGATAAATAAAGTTGAAATTTCTTGGAGTTTTAATTTTATTTGAAAATTCATTTTTTAGGTTTTTGCATCACTTTTTATGGTATGGTATAATGATGATAACCTAGATTTCATCTTTTGATATAAATATATTCATCTAGGTTTTTGAGTTAAACTAGGAGATTTTAAAACATTTTTAGTTTAGATGTGAAGCATGGTATTTTGAAAATTAATAATGGAGAATTTCTTACATATATGCATATTAAAATTTTGGGGTTTCAATTTTATTTGATTATTTTGTGACAATGTAATTTTTTTCATACCAGTATGTATTTTGAGGTCTTGAAGATGATCTCTATATAGTTATTTTATTGAAATATGAATGATGGTTTGGAAGCATTTCTAGAATTTGTGAAGAAGTTATGCTGAATAGTTTTAATATTTAGGATTATTTGCATACATGTTTGTGATTTCTAGACTAAGAAGTTTATTGTTATGGGTTTTATTTTTGAAAATCAAAAAGTGGAAAATAATGAAAGTGGGAAACTATGATAAGTATTTTTTTTAGTTTTGATATGATGATATAAGAAGGGTTTGACCCTATCAATAAGCTTATAATAATTTATAGATCTTCTATTGAATTTGTTCTTTCATAGATTTAAAATTCATGATAGTTCATGGGAAATACATGCAATTTATAATGTCATGAATGGAATTTTTGTAGAGATATTTATTTTAGTTATTTTGAATTGGTTCAATTTGATAAATTTGTGTGGTTTATAGTGATACATATTTTAAGATCACATTCACATAGTGAGATTAAAAAGCAAGAAAATATGACATAATATGTGGAAACTAAAATTATGAGAATATAATTTTATTAATATGGTTTTAATTTGGAATGTTATGATGTTATTTGACATAGTCAAAAGTTTTCAATATGAATAATTCAATTTTAGTTAGTAGATAGTTGAATGATCACTTTATTGATAGCTAGAAATTTTATAAGTGATTGGTGGTTTGTTATATTGAAATACAATTGCTATTTTAGTTTCATTGATGATATATATTCATTCTTTTTGGTTTAGTCACATAATAATCAGGTTTTGAATATATATTTTAAACTGTAGATAGGATGTTAGCTTGGGACCAACTAATTTCAAATAGGGATAATGATAGTAGAGGTTGGGAAAGGAATCAGAATTGTAGCAATATGAATCAATAGGAAAAAAATAGGCTAGATGGTTTGACCCTAAGTATGCTAGTAGAGGATCTAAAATGTCTATCCATTTTGATTCAACTAACCCTCAATTTTAGAATGTGTTGAAAAATTTAATCTTTAATATTGAAAATCATAGGGGTAATAGAGTTTTTCATGGTCATAGATTTGGATCCAGATCTCAGTCACATAGTAACTCTTCCCATTAATTATAGAATAATCCAAAATAACTACCTATTCAATCACCCATCCAAGAAAGATTCCATGATGTTAATGTGATATATCCCATGCAAATAACTTTATGAATATTTCCTTGCCTTTTTATTCTAATGATCCTACACCAACTCAAAAAATGTCTATAACATGGTGTAGGAAGCTAAGTCTAGAAAATCCACTACTTGTCATAAACCTAACTACTTCAAACAAAGAACTTAATTAATCAGGATGAATTAGACACTCCAACAAAAATTAGAGTTGTGAAGTGGGTTAAGTTAGAGATACATGATTTTGAAAGTTATTTTGGAACTAAGCTAGTTCAATTTCCTAAAGTTGAGATGGATTATAATGAATGCTTGAATGAATAGGGAAAATCAATATTAGAAATTTTATTTGCTTCTGATGACTTTTGGTTATCATAAAGACAAATATTCATTTTAAAGTTTAACTGCTAAGATGTTAAGACTTAAGTACATTTGAAATTTTAATATTTTGATTATAATATTTTGAAAGTACAATAGACTTTTAAATTTTGATATATATAATATGTCTAAGTAATTTTGATTATAGGCATTATGGATTAATATAGATAATTATATCATATAACTTTGAGTTATCTTATTATTTATTGAACTATATTATTATATTTATTATTAATTGATTATAGGGTCCCTACCCATTAGTAAGTACCCGGTCTATTTTTAAATAATTAATATCTTAAGACTTTTAAGTCTTAAATAAACCTTAACTAATAGCTGTCAATATTAATTGGCTTATAAAAATTCAATTATTTAAGTTAACAAGTAACTAATAAGGTTAGTTATAACTTATTTTCAACTGAGTTTGAAGTATAAATAATGATCAAGGATTCATTTGAAGAACAGGAATAACACAGGTATTGAAGACTTATACATTGTAAAGTCAATCATTTATGTCTCTCTTCTATACAACTTCTCTAAAATAATAGGAATTTTGTAGATAGATCAATGGTATTTTCTCTAATGGTTGAGTATCTTTCTTAGAAAACAAGTATATCTAATTTTATATTATCATTTATAATAGATTATTTGAAGTTTTTCAAGTTTAACATCTTTTGATGATTACTTCTTATAGTCCTTTGTAGAAAATATGAGTATTCAACATGAATAATGATGAAAACTTCACTATTTATGATATTCTGTTGATCTAATTGATTGTATAAGTTTTTTTAAGATATTTTATAAATAACATGTTTGTTTCTCAAATAAAAAATGATTTATTTTGCTAAGATGAATCTCTCTATTGAGACTCATATGTTTGGTATATATTGTACTTTATTTTGGCTTTAACTTCTAATTTAGTTTAATTTGATTTGAGTTTAAACTCTAATTGATCTAACTTCTTTTTTGTTTTATTTAGTTTTAATATAGTTTGTATTTAATGTTTTGTTTATTCCTAATTTTCTTTTTTAATTTTGGTTTCTTAAGTTAGTTTTCTTTCTTTAGTTAGTTTAATGTTAGTTTAGTTAATTCTAGATTAGTTTCTTTATGTTATTTATTAGTTAGATTTATTTATTAGGTTTTATTAATTAGTGTTTTTTTAAATTCTTAGTTGTTTGATGTTTATTTTCTTCTTTATCTTGATTATTGAGTTATGTCTACTTTATCGAAGATCTATTTATAAAATGATTTAATTTTTTTTATTATCTTGGTGTTACTTGAAAGTCATTACAATAAAGCAATATAATACTTTAATAATTTATTATATTATTAAGTCAGATTTATTTCCTTTAAGAGATTGTCTTGTTCATAAACCTTCTCTATCGGATAGGATAGATTACACATTTATATCTTAACTGATTCATTATTTGATAAGTGGATTTTTTAAATTATAATGGAACATGTTATATTCACTAACCTATTTGTTATTTCCTAGAATATTTAAAAATCCTCTCACATCTTTAGGATAATAATTGAATCTTTAGAACTTACTATTAGATTGGTATGATTCCAATTTAACCTTCACAATAAGAAAAATGGTTGATTAGCTTATGAAACAATTTTTATCATAAAAGGAACCTTGAATTGAAGAACTTATTTTGGATGGTGTATCACAACTTGAGGGGTTGATGAAGGATTTGGGAAGCTTACAAACTGCCTTGCATTGGCCTTAAATTTATGATTTTTGATGAGCATAGGATAAGGTTCTTGAGAGAGATCAAGTTGAGCTTGAGGAATAATGAGTGACGATTTCATATAATCAAGATATTTTGATGGGATATTATAAGTTCATGCAAGTTAGGATCTGAAAAGGACTAACTTTAGACTGGAAAGGGTAATTGAGTTTGAAGAGATTGAAATTCTTGTTTATCCCATCTTAATGACCTATCCTCTATGCATTGATTCAAGTATATTACTTCCATACTTTCATAGGTTAGGAATTTGTGGTTTCCCTCTTAAAAGGATTCCCATTCACTCCTTACAAACTGTAATGAGTCCCATAGATTTCAAATGAGATGAATAGGGACATCTTGGCCAAATTGTACACTTTTATCTATTTTTTTCATTATCATTTCATTATTTAACATCTTCATGAGAAACTTAGAGTCTTGCTCTTTTTTATCTACAATTTGACTAGCTATGAATTCCTCCTTATATCTTAGCTCTTATTTATGGAAATCTTGAAAGGACTAATATGAAGTTTGAAAAGCTTGGTGAGGTTCATGAGGAAAGGAGGAAGAGTAGCACTCTTGGTAGTAAGGATAGTAATATTTCTAGATAGAGTGATATGGAGGGTAATTAGGGTCATTTTAGGGTTGATATGTATCAATATAAGGATGATATGGATCATTAGACTACTGGTAAAGATCAATATTCTACTATTAAGGGTAAAAATCCTATTTATAATGATCAACATAAGCTTGGCATGGCTCAATAACTCGATTAAAATATAATTACACTCCAAACTCAACCACCACACTTCATTAGAAATGAAAAATAAGAAAGTGCTTGCTTGAAAGAATACCTAGGCTACTAAAACTAGTTGAGTTTGCTTATAATCACCATTTTTTCTTGTGTTCATGCCTCCAAATTTTGGTATATTGAAGATCAACACCAATAGCTCTTTAATGGATAATGTAACTTATCCCATCCGGCATACCAAAACTATTATCATAAAAAGTTACACCCTTAAGAAGATTATTCAATCCTCCTCATTTAAGTGATATAATATGAATAATCCTAGGTTTTGGGTGACCTCAAGAGTGGATTTAACCTCTATATATGGATATCTCCCTTAATGCATAATTTAAGAACTACAAACTAAGCATACTAGCTCATAATAGAAAAGAGAGAAAACTAAAAAAATAAATTAGGAAGGTGATGAAACAAATTATTAACTACTACCACACATCTATAAATCCACAATGAACATAGGCCTAATATGTTCATACAATACTCTTAATCCTCACCTCTCACATTAGTATTTCAATATGAAGTTGATATATGATTATTAAGAAAGGAGGGTTGATTTATAAGAGGTCTATAAGACACTAATGAAATATTTCCTCACTTAATCTTCAAAAAACCACTTAGGCACTTCATATGACCTAAAATATTGAGTTCAAACTACACATAGGTGAGAGAAAATACATCATGTTAAGGAGAACATAATCAACACTAGACAAGATCAATAATCCATGCACAAACACTAGAATACAATCATAAGATAAGGTAAAAATAGCTTGTTTATTGATTAAATTGATTAAAAAAGGAGAAATTCTATGTCATAATTAAGTGGAGGATGCTTATAATGCCAAAATCAGACACATAAACACACACACACACACACACACACACACACACACACATATGTATATATATATGTGTGTGTGTGTGTATATATATATGTATATATATATATATATGTGTATATATATATGTATATATATATATATGTCTATATATATATATGTATATATATGTATGTATATATATACATACATACATACATACATACATATATATGTGTGTGTGTGTGTGTGTGTGTGTGTGTGTGTGTGTGTGTGTGTGTGTGTGTTTATATATATATATATATATATATATATATATATATATATATATATATATATATATATATAGAAAAGTGTGAGAAGGAGAGAGAGGAGAGGCATAGGAGAAGAATATGAAAAATATCATCTCATGATGACAAGCTACAATTAAAAAAGTCTTTAAGTACGTAGCTATGAAATCTTATATTAACATGTGTGCACTTGATATGTTCCTCTTCTTCATTAAGGTAGTGTATGGAATCATCATTATCATCTATGACTCATCCATTTGCTTTAAAACTACCTATTTAGATTTATTTTGAAGTGAAAAGTAATATATATGGGTCTAAATGATTGTATTACATTGATAATATTTTTAACACCCCTATCTATTCATTTTTAAACCTTTATTTTGTAACTTTTTTCATCATTCTCATATTTTCTCTCTAGGTAGGCTTATTCTTTATAGCCCTATTCTAGTGAAAATATCCTTGGTTTGAGACATCTATATCACTTGTAGAGAAAAACCTCTATGTACCCATTATTTCCTTAAAAATCACCCAAATTTCATGATCTAAATCTCAAAGTATACCTACTTTCTCAATGTCCATCTTTCCCAATTAGGCCTAATTAAGCCTAATGCAAGACATAGTATTGGAGACCATACAAGGCCATAAAATACCACTTTTAAACCTCCAAAATAATTTAGGGGAAATAAAAATAAGCTTTCTTGTAAAATTTAAATCTATTCCAATGTGTGGAGCTCAAGTTATGTAAGTTTCAGACTTTCTAGCCCTAGTTTGACCATACACAGGCTTGAGTAGACTAAGAGTTAAGAAAATGCATATTTTAAGTTCTATAGTGTTTCAACATAAACCAATTCCCATGTGGGTTCTAAAACATAATTAATCAACTCCTAAAAGTGTTACTTACCATTGATAAATCTTCAAATACTCTTAAAAATTCCCATTTCCATCACTTTGTGCATGTTTTAGGACTATGAAAAGGCTATAGGTGTTCTTGTTATTTTTGATGATCTTATAAACTATCATAAAAATTATCCATGGTTTTTATGACTCTTACACACCTTACATGACCTTATTTATTTCATTATTACATAAAAAAGACACCTTTTGGTCACACTTGTGAAAAATTCATTTAACTATAGGTGTTTGGACTGTGTACAGTTCCTTTTGACATGTTAGAAACCCGTTGTAAACCAATTGGAGGTATTGGAGGTTTTTTTAGGTGTGTAGAGAGTATTTTATCAATTTCAAGTTCTTATAAACCTTCCATAGTGATGAGAATCATCACAACTCATGGTGACTTCCTCATACTCTTAGAGATAGGCCTATACATATGTGCTTCAAGATAGGGTTTTAAAACAAAACACCATTATGACACCCATCCATGACTAGTAATATTTTATTATAACATTTTAATAGCTATATATGGTGTGAATATTACCCAACCTTATATTCAAATCTTCAACATACTCATGGTTGAGTCTCTATGTCTTTATTTAGGTTTACAACCTATTGAATTATGCCATTTTCTTATGTTTTGCACTTCATACAAGCCACCAAACTACTTATTTAGGTGCCCATGGGATTATCATAGGTCACTAAAATGTTTCTAAATTCATTCAAGATATTTTTGGCCATGTAAAAATCAAAACTGAGAAAATGGGTTCTTTTTTGTGGGTTTGCAAGGGTTTTGAGTAGGTAATATTCTTAATGAATGTTCATAAAGACTAGGCCTCTTCAGGTAATCTAAATTCCATAAAATTATAGCATGGGGACATATTTAATAATTCCTATTAATTTTATACTGATGCATCTCTTCATAAAAGTTTTGATAAAAAAACCCATGCTATCTCAAGCTCTTCACAAGGATAAATAGTGCTTTTGAGGTGGTTATCCTATTTACAATGGTTTATAGAGATGTCCAATTTGATAATGAAACTACACTAGGATTCTCATGCCAAAAACACTCTCAAACTTCATTTTTAATCTTAGGATCATGTTGTGGCGTATAATTTCACCCTGTGTGAGGGTTATTCAGGCTCTCTCACTGTTATCCTCACAATGGGATCAATCCTAGGTTGTGGGTATCCTATGATGGGGTTGAGCCTCCAGAGAAGTTTGGTCCCTCTTATTAGATCACCTAAACTAATAATTTTTCATGGTAAAGGGGTAGAATAGATGCATATAATCACTAAAATCATAAAAGGAGTGATGCACAAAATTAGAAGACACTCTTATTACTCCAAAATGAACACAAGGGTAGCCTAAATATCTCACACACACACAATCTATTACACCATCTAGTTTTGCATAAATGATTCCAAGTAATTAATCTTAGACAAGGTTAAATTATAGGGGAATGTTAAAACTCATACTATAACCCCACCTATGACTAAAATAACACAAACTTAGACCTAAAACACCTTAAACTACCTACAAAAAGGCAAGAAAGATAGGGAAAATACCAAGGAAGAAGACCTCTTCGCAAGGAAGTTATGCACAAACTATCTAGAACACAATTTGAAGTTAAAGAGATAGGTAAAATAGATTATTTTATTTATTTAAATGTTTTTTTTTATGAATTTTTATAGGGTTTTGCCTTATCAAATGAGAGTATATCTTACAATGAGAAGAAAATGAGAGATATATAGAAGAAGAGAAGAGAAAGAGGAGGATAAAGATTTTAATACTCAATAAATGAACTTTTAGGCCCATGATATGTATAATTTATAGGTTTAGGCCTTCCTTGTTGTCTTTTGATCCTTGAGAGTCACCCTTGCTTTCACTTCAATCCCTTTTTGACCTTAAAAGGATTCTTTTTTCTCCCATTGGCCTAGAAAAGTCTCTTAAGGTCTAAAACCTTGATGATTTAAGTGATGCCATCATCCACTACATTGATAAATTATTAAAATTATATAATATCATTGAATTCCCCACTTTCCTTGGCAATCCCTTTAACTCCATGAATGTGCCCACTTACCTTCTACACAATATCTCACCTTGGCCTTCTAGAAGCCTCTAGCAACTTTGTGAATGATTTTCACTTTATCATTTAATTATTATGGAATTATAGGTTTAATTTATTACCTTATTCAGCCTAAATTTACTATCATTGACCTGAAATACACTTATACAACCATTTATAATTCTATTAGACCTATAACTTGAAGCTTTGCTCAAAACATAGCCTAGAAAGGCTTCTTGAGGGCCAATAACCACCATTTTAGTATTTTTTAGGATTGGTAAGATGTTTAGAGGACCTTAATATGAATCTTAAAGATGTTAATTTGTGTTTATAATACCATTTTATGCACTCTCAAACCTATAATTTTTTATGCTCCATTAATGGAGGTCATCAAGCTCAAACATTTCTTCACTGGTTGTTATTTTGAATCCCATTCAAGGTCACCTTGACACCAGTAGCCATTGTGGGACATATATAATACTTATATACCTACAAGACATTCATACAAGGATAAAAATTAATTATTATGCCTCCTTAAATACCTGATACAATAGTGGAAACCTCCATTAGACATGCAAACATCACAAACTCATGAGAAACCTTGGGTTATTTACCATTTAGCTAAAAAAATCACCCTATAAATGCTTGGTAAGGGAAAATAATTCCATATAAAAATTATTTAGGTATCATTAGACATCCAAAAAAATTCAATCTCTTAATTCTATGTATAAATATTAAAAATGCAATCTTTGTGATCTCTTGAGCTCTCCAAGCCAATACGGTTGCCTAAAATTGATTTTATTTTCATGGAACAAGTTTTAGATTATTTTTCATTGTATGATGATTGATTTATAACTTTAAATTATGTATAAAAACTATAAAATCAATTTTTACCTTTGTAAAGACTTGGAACACTCAATTCCATCTCTATGCGTGAGTAAGCAAGTGAGAATCCTTGAAATGTTTCTTTAGTAGATCTGTAATTTGCCATTTTATCTATAATAAAATACATATGTGAATTAACCAAATTTTAAAACTTAAAATACATAAAAAAATACGTCAATGTCAAATTTAAAGTCATTTAATTGAGTACAACTCAAAATATGCATCTTTTTGTTTTGCCTTAACTTGCCTCGTCTCATTTATGAACATGTGTAGCTCTATGTTTTGCCATTTTATTATTTTTTATGAGGTCCCAAGACTTAATTTATTTTAATTTATGACCATTATATACCCTATAAAATTTTAAAAATCATTTTTTGGCCATTTTAAATAATAAAAACTACCTAGAATCACCATTTTAGACCTGCAACACACTTAGAAAATGAGAAATAAGAAACTTAGGAAGAGATAATTAGGAATATATTGAGATTTGTGAGGTATAAATACCTAATTATTTTGTAATTATTACATTTAAAGACAAATAAATATGTTCCAATAATTATATATCATTATCCAATCAATTAAAACTCTCAAAAATACATTTTCTAATTGTCCCCACTTGCATGTTAAAACCTTGAAACTTAAAAATTTGAATTTATCAACATTTTGCATGAAAATTTTTATTTTGGAAGGTTTATAAATGTCATATATTCCCAATAATATCTCAAACCACATTTTTTTTTCATTAGATAACTCAAAAAATGTAACTAATCTCCCAAAATTGAGTTGTGAGGGTTTAAGAAGGGTTTTACTCCTTAGTGACTATTCATAAAGTTACAGGCATATATATTTTGATAAATGCATGAAATTGATTGAATAAAACCCAATATATCTCTATAAATAATCTAATTCTCACATTAAACATCTCAATCATGTGCTAAGCATAATAAAATTCATCTCAAGCTTTTAGTTACATGTTTGGCTAAGAGAGTTCATTTTGGCCTAAAAATCCAAAATTTGGTTTGGATAGGCTTGGTAAATTTTATATATATTATTAATAAATTTATAATACCTTAAATAGATCACTCCACAATTTGGAAGCTTCACTTATGGAAAAAACTAGTTTGGTCATGTGTGAGTGGGTATAGGCTTCTTAAGTCCTATAAGGGGTTTGACTCCTCTATAATTGAATGAGGAATTAAATGGATTATTTTAATTCTAATTTCTACTTAAATAATGTTCTTGGATATTTTTATACCACTTTTAACCTTTGTATCCATTTAATTAGATTTGGTTGACCTATAACTTTTGGCTTGGTGGTGTCTATGGGTATCTTAGGCTAGTTTAGGCACCTTAGGATATTTGTGGCTCTTATAATCTCTATTATCATGTATAAATGGTCCCTATGGTAATTATTAATCATTATTAAAGTTAATCAATAAACTCTTAGTGTAATTAAACAAGTCATTTAGACCTGCAACTAATTGGCTACCATTAATGGAGAATGGCCACTTTACTCAAAAACCCTCAAAACTTGCTTGGACCTTCATGTGAAAAAAAATTCTCATATAAAATATTTAATTTTAATATTTTTACATTTACAACTCTCTTGGGCACCTCATTCACTCCACAACACTTCGTTTCATGTTTGGGACTCTTACTCGCCCTATCTCCTTGTAAACCTAAAATCATGTAGAGCGCCTTTTTGGGATTAATCCAAAGGTGATCTCAACAAAATCAACATATTTTTTAGTAATAATTTTTAATTTACTTATATATTCATAATTTCATCATTATAAACCCAAGGTAAACATGTTTATTCCACCCTTCTCTCTCTGTAATTAGGCCTCTTTTAGGCTTGTGAGTTCCAAGACGATTTTGGCCTTTTTGAGATCCCACACATGGGAAAAATACTAAAAGTGTTTTATTCAATTTTTTGGGTTCATTTTTATTCCAAATTATAAATTTTAATTTTTGAGTCTTTATGATCATGTGCAAACCAAGAAATGCTTAGATGTTAGGCATGGTAAATGCATAGGTCTAAGAGGGTGAACTAGAGCACCTCTGATAATGTCATAGAAACCATTGTTGAGGGTGTGTGATGATGTATAAGACTTGAAAAAACCATAAAAATATCAAATATAATTTCATGGGAGTGGAACTAGGTATAAACCTCATTGAAGGCCCTCTTTCAAGCTTGGGCATCATAGGCTAAGGGCCCAAATTTGTATTTTTGATGATCTTCACACCTAAAAATGATTTTAGAGGACATAGGGAGGAAATTAGAGACACATTAGATTATTTAAAAATAAAATCAATATATTTTACTAATCAAAACCCATAAAATCTTATTTAATCATGCCTCTAAGAAGGCCAAAATTGCATCTTTCTTCACTCAAACATCTCTCCTCCACTAAAATGATTTTAAATGGTATGAAACATGTTTTAATGGGTTAAATTCTCAAAAATTAGGTGGATAAATTCAAAACCCATTTGAATTTTTCAAAAATCCAAACTTTCACTTAAATATTTCTATTTGAAGTCTCTTAAAGTCATCTAATGCACTTTTGGTGTATTTTGGGCAATTTGGCTCCATAATAATACTTTTTTGAATTTATGAAAGATATTATCATGTGATAGCCTTATATTATGTCTCATTCATGGAATTATATTAACAAACTCCTTGGAAATTAGTTATATCCTTCACTTAGAGCCCCAAAACCCATTTTTAGGCCTTTACCTTAAAGTTTCCAAATTTACCTTAAACTTTGATAAATTATTTCAAAAAAGTGAAAGGACACTAATTTATACAAATAAAATGTTATTATCTCTCCATAATTTTATCAATCACTACAATAGGATCCTAAGATAGTTAAAAACACCATCCTAAGACCCTCTATGATAGTGCAATGTATCATCAAATCATGACTTAAAAAGAGACTAGTAATCAAGGAAAAAGGAGTCACTAATTGGATTTGGATAATGGAATAGTAAATCTAGGTAAAAAAATTCTATGTAGTAAAATTTTGGCCAACGGATCCTATGTACCTCTTCCTTCGAGTTCTAATCAAAGAATTAGCCTTCTCATGTTAGCAAACTTTACAATCTTTGGTCAAGAGAGAGGTTTTTTGGCCTAAAAGCCTTAAAAATGCTCATGAGTAGTTATAATTACTTCCAAAGGTTTTAAAAAAACAACACAATGCATTTATATGTTCCTCTATGTTCCTTGAAGCCTGATGATACTCAAACTTTATTGTGTCTACCTACAGGTACTTGAGTGAGTTTTTAGGCCTAATTAGGCTTCTTGAAACTTTTATTCACTTTTAGATTAAGAATACTTTAATGACACTTTGATGACATTTTAGACACTTATTTTATCCCTATAACATGTCTCACTAGCTTCATTTAACATAAGAAAGTGTATTTTTTCCATTTTATTTATGACATGTTTGTAAGACTACATTCAATTTATATTGCTAGGCTAAGACTAAGAATAGTTCTTATCTATGTGAATTATCATGTTTTTATCATGTATAAATATTCTCAAATCCTACTAATGGTTCTCACACTTCACTTTATCTTAAAATCTCATAATCATGCATTATTTTCATCTTTCTTCTCTCTTTCTTCATACAAAGTTTTAGGTCTATATCTTAGGTTCATATACTACTAAACCTACTTTTGAATCTGGTGTATATAACCTTATAACCCTATTAATTCCATAAATAGGTATGGAGAGTTAATAAGATGATTTTTTCACCACCATTCTTATTTATTCTTGAGATCACTTCATCTTTATCAAACCCTGATTATCTCACTTCACCTTGAAAAGGTCAACAACTCAGTAAAAAAGTGTATTTTCATTATAAAAATGAGTATATGCATGACTAACAAAGTGTATTTATTTATATATAGACCCATATACCTCTTTAAATCAATACCATCATCATTACAAGTTCCCATCAAATTCCAAGATGTGTTTACATAAGAAAATATAAGCTCATAAGATTTGATATGGATTTAGAGAGGTTTATAGTCTTCGCAAATGTTCATAGAGCACAAATTCTAAAAAATAGAACTCTTGCATAATTTTGGAGGGCATGATATTACCCATAAATCCTTAGAATCATTTGGTATGAGTCTTTTCCTGAGACATGAATAAAGATGAAAAAATAAACTTTATCGATCTTGCCAACCTTCTTGATAACAAAGATGAACCACTATCTACCCTCTATTATTCTTCAAATCTCTATGTAATCTTGACTTAAACTTGATGATTTATAAAACCATATAATTCTCTTATAATAACTTGAATACAAACCCTTTTATCTTGTAAAATCATAAGAGACACTTGTTATCAACTACATGTGATGGTCATGAATTGCACAAGTATGTTAGGTTTGTCACTACCATTTATGAATTGAAAATTGCCATATTACATTGAAACAACCTTATCAATACCATTTGACACATGTTTTCACAAAAAATATAATCATTTGGAACTTAAACTATCCCATTACCTTGTATCACATTGAACCAATCATGAAGATGACTTAAACAGATATCTATTTACAATTCAACTTGAAGACCTAAATCACCTTTGATGACTTTATTCACATGATCCTTATTTTAATTAATGCCTAATATATTGAATTATGAATTTTAGAGAAATTGATTATAAATGATATCATGCTAAGCTACCTTGATTAAGCCTAGAACATGAGATCCTTAACATTTTCAAAATACCTTGAAATATGCTAGGTTACCTTAACATATGTTAAACATGCATAAGTGTGATCAAGGAATCCAAGAAGGGTGGTTAGATCATATGTTATATTCATAATGAAAATACATCAAAATGGAAACAAACACACTAACATTCATAACACTATCTTGAATATATCAAAGGAAGGAACATGGTGAAGAAACATAAATGAACAAAGCACAACTAAAAATGGAAATAACTCACCTAATTCCTTACCAATTCCTTGAATGCTCCAAGAGTTCTCTTCATTTGGCTTGCTCGGATTGTGCTCAAGAAGTCTTCATCAATGGGTCTTGGCTATCTCCATCTCCTATTGGGACCATGGTTGGATTGTATTTTGTCTTTGATATGGCTTGAAGTGGCTTGGTTTGGCTCAATTTTGACATTATAACACTATGTATTTGTTTTATGCCCTAAATCCTCCATTGTAACATTACTATGTCCAAGATCTCTAAGTGGAGAGCTAAATGCTTGTATTAATAGGTTTTGAAATCAACATGGAATGAGTTAAATCCTAACCTAGGTTTTCTTAATTAACCCCAATAGATTTCAAAAGTGTCTAAACCTCATGATTAGCATGGAATAGGTGTTTTTTGAGATATTTTGGATTTTGGATAGCTCACAAAAGGTAATGATTACTTCCTAGGATATTCTTTGATTTTTGGATTTTCTTTTTGATAATTCATTTAATTTCTCAATGACGAATTCAATTAGGACTTTGATTAGGATTTGCATGTTAATTAATTTCGTTTATGGCTTTTAAATATTTTCCAAGTTTTGATTTAACTGAATTGGGCATTTGATCTATTTAATTGATTTTTGGGCCAAATTAATTTAATTGCATGTGATGAAGCCAAATTTGAGACATTTAGAAATTCTTGGGCTACATGTTTAATGGTCGGTCAAAATTTATCTAAATTTGGGTATGAAGCCATTGGTGTCCACTTTTAGGTGTCTACAATTTTCCCCTATTTGGGAAGGCATTGCAAGCTATAAGAACAATAACATATTATCAAAGAATAAAAATGTTCTTTGTGCTTATGACTTCAACATCAATGGATGATCTATAGGGTTCCCCCTTGAGGGAGCGGTTGCCAAAAAGTTTAGCATATGATCCCTCAAAATAAGGAAATGAGTGGAATAAATAGATGATAACATAATGATTTTCCCAAAGGTGGGTAGAATCATTGAGAATTTAAGTGAGACAATGTGTAATTGTTTGCCTAAAGTCAATTATAATCATTGTACCTTGATAGTAGCAAATATGATATGATAACACAATGATTCACCCAAAGGTGGTTAGAATCATTGAGAATGTAGGTGTGATGATGTACAATGGTTTGCCCAAGGGGGGTTATAATCATTGTACCCCGATAGTGGAAAATATGATATGATAACATAATGATTTACCCAAAGGTGGTTAGATTCACTGAGAATGTAGGTGGGATGGTATACAATGGTTTTTCCAAAGGCAATTATAATCATTGTACTCCAACACTAGAAAACAAAATAGATAGTTGATGATGGCAAATATGATGATGAAAATTTTATACATAGGATAAAGATGAAATGGGAAAACCTACTAATAAGTAGATGTTCATCTAAACTAACACAGGTTAAAATTATTTAGCTGTTTAATTACTCCATTTGTGATGTGATTTGGAGTAGATCAAGATTGTTATTGGTGTTACTGCCAAGTAGATATCAATGCTACATACTATGTATACTTCTCAAAGATGAGTTTTTTAGTATCACATGACAATAGGATTCATGACAAAACACCATGAGGACTTGGCCAAAATATGCATAAGGACTAACTCCTGATATCCAATACTCAGTTAAAAATAATGCACTAATGATAAAAACCATGATGACAATGTTGACATATGAATATGGATGGATTTAAGAATAAGTACACAAGGAACCACCTAATGAATGCACATAGACCTTAATCAAGGAAATAATAATTAATGTAAATAAATAGGCACACAAATAAAACATAATTAAAAAAAATGAACAAACGATGGTTACTCATAATGTTAGTATAAACAATGCAACATAAAAAAGATGGTGAACATTGCCCCTAGAAAATATGTGAAAAATTAGCAAACAAACAAGATGGGGGAATATAATAAAGGGAAGGGGATGACCAAGTTATCTCCTTATGATCTAGGTAAGTAGATGATGCTTACATAGTTCTATGGAAATGATATCCAACTAAAACTTCAAGCTGAATGTAGTTCTCTCAAGATATGGGATAGAATAAAATGATGATGATCAAAAAATAAATGTGATGGATGCTATATAAGAGTATTAATGAACTCATGAAATGGTGAGAGCATGGAATAAAAAGGGAAAAAATCATGGGGAGACCAAGTGATAAGTTTTTTCTCATGACTTAGTGAGGGTTGCCAAAATCCTTTAGGCAAAGAAGTGGTGAGTGTTTTGGTTTTTTATAGATTGATTTTACAAAGGTTTTTAGAATTTTAGAGTATCTTAACTCAATCTAGAATGATGAGATAATAGAAAATTCAAGATCATAAAATGGTTAGAGCATGATGGCAAATGAGGATTACGCTGACCTCAACATGTATAGATCATAGCTGACATAGTTCAAAAATGGCCTTAGGTCATATTAGTTACACCTTATAGTAAATTAACCTAACTAGTGTAGCAACCAATTCAAAAAAATCAAGCATAATTGGCATAGTATGGCATATGAATGGGAAATTTGGTATGTCAAGGCATAATAAACAAACGTTTCCCCTATTTTTTCCATGGGTAGTTATAATTATGATACAATAGATCAGATCAATGCTATTAATTTTCCCATATGAAGTTCTAATTAGTAGAAAGACTGGTGAAACATCTATTTACCCATGTAGGTGGATATAATTAAGATTACATAAAAAACATGATTATAATGAAACAAGAAATGAAGGATGCAACTGCCAAAACTTCTATCATATTTCTTCAAAATATTACCTTTGTCTAGAATTGTTGAAAATATTGAACCTATTATAATTCTTCATGATAAAAGTGTGAAACCAATGAATGAACCAAGGTTAAACAAGGTAGGTGGGAAGTGATCAAAACATGTTAAGTTGATAGATAATGAATTATATGATGGATAAGTGATAGGCAAAGCAATTGGATGGTAGACTGATAGGATGATATAATGGTAAATTGATAGGATGATAAAATGATATGATGATAGAATGGTTGAATGATATGGTAAAAAGAGAATATTGATAATATGGTACAAATTTAAATGGTCCTCATAAATAATGCACCAAGTCACTCAAGCATAGTAACACTTGGTGTGTAATATGTTCATTTCTTTCATCAAGTTCATCCCCATTAGTGTGGTGAGCTTGTATGCTCCTATGTCATAGTTTGTAACAATGATGAAATGACCTACCCAATTGGGTTTGAACTTTCCATTATGCTTATTCATGGCCATGGTATTTTTTTGGTTCCCTTTAAGTATAAGATCATCAAAATCAAATTGTCTATGTTTCACGTATTGATTGTAGTGACCATGAAGTTGATTATGATATGCTTGAAGGTTATTTAATACATCCATGTGTTTCTCATCAAGTAACTCTAGCTCTTATAGGCAAGCTACTTGATAGTGTTAATCATCTTGGACATGTTTCAAAGAGATACATCATGAAGGTAACTCAACCTCAATGGGAATAATGTATTTAGTACCATAAATGAGTATGGAGTGGTTCATATGGGAGTGTGGTGTTGGTATGGTATGCCTATAAGGCATGAAATATCTGAAGGTGACAATCACAGCTGACATCATTGACAATATTTTTTAGGATATTGACAATGGTTTTGTTTAATGCTTTTGCTTGGCCTTTACCTTGAGGGTAATATGCCATGGAAAGGTATTGTTTGATCTTATATTTAGCACATAGATTTTTGACGTCATTTTTTTTTAATGATCCTCCATTATTAGATATAATGTCATAATGGATATCCTAATGATAGATGAGATGGTTAAAGATGAATTTGGAAATTTTCTTTCCATTCGCATAAGTGAGGGGTATAGCTTCAACCCACTTAGTGAAATATTTTATGGTGGTAAGGATATGTTTATGGCCATATGATGAGGTGGGGTTTATATTTTTAATGATATTAAGGCCCCATGTATAAAATGGTCATGGTTTCAACATTGGTTTCAATTTTTTGGCTAGGGCATGAATTAGATTGGCATGCCATTGACATTTATCACATATTTTTCATATATGCAGTTACATCTACATCCATCATTGACCAATAATACCCATTATGCAAGAGATTTTTGGATAGGATGTCCCCACTAGTGTGGGTACCACATATCTCTTTATGAACTTCCCATAATGTTAGTGTATATTTTGCCCAAGGTAAACAACAAACCAAAGTTCCATCGAAACTATGGTATTATAAGGTTAGTTTGAGAAAGGTATAATGTTAGGCATTATCGATGAAGGCTTTGGATTGTTTTTCAGATAAGTCCAATGATATAACATGGTCATAAAGATAAATGTAAAGGTCTAAATACCAAATAGAGTTGGGACCAAAAATATCGTAAATCATTATGACAGCTGATAGTTTATGAGCTGGCACTAGTAGATTTTCAATGAGAAACTAGTAGTATTTTGTCATATCTATATGTCAAAAGAGTGATCCAATGGTAGCCATATCATTTTTTGTTCTATTGGTTTCCCTTGGTATATTTTCAAACTATATATTGATAATATGCTACTTAAAAGTGTCAACCATGGCCTTGTAGGGAACCAACTTGTCATCTTTGGTATGAAAGAGGTTTGTAAACTAATTGATTATTAATTATGTAGTCATCTAAAATTTTCAAATTGGTATTTTGAGTGTGGATTTTGACACATATTCCATAGGTCCTTATTTCATGTTTTTGTGACCCTTCTAGACATCATTTTGCTCATTAACAATCATCCATAGCCTTCTAAATAATCATTCTAGCTCAGTTAAACACTATTTCCTAGGCCAATCATATCCCCCTAGGTCTCGAGCCTATATAACATGAATGTCATACTTGGACTATAGTGTTGAACCCTAGGGTGTCCCATTTTTATCACTCTTCCCAATCACACTTTGAGCCAAAATGGTCAATTTCATTTGATTCATGTCCTTCATCATGTCAACCTAGTGTGAATACATTTTACCCATGACCAATAATTCCCTATAAAATCTCATTCAAAGTTCATTTACAAAGAGGAGGGGAAAAATATTACAAATAAAGAAATAATATAAAAAAACCACTAAGTAAAACTTTCCTATTCTTTGTATATAGTCACCCAACATAGCTGTAAACATATTTAAACTTTCACACCAGTCCCTAACCACCTCAAGCACTCTCAATTTAGCATTTTTACATATGCATTAAACTATTATAAAAATAACATCAAGTGGGATGAATACATATGGATTGATCCCTCTTTTGAGTAATGGTATGTAGGAAGCATTCGCACACAAGAGGTGTGGATCACACATTTAGTGCAACTTACACACACTACCCTCCTATGTTTCAGACGATTCAAATCCCATTTATCAAGCATGATGGAAGGTTAGTGTTTGAATATTTAAATAGCTCTAAAATGAGCCTCATTGAAATTAAACACATGAAATATCATAGGTAGGCTCAGACAAAATAATTCAAATAACTAGAAAATTTATGTCTCTGTGAGTAGTTTGGACAATAGTGACAAGAGTAGACAATAGTGTCAGACCCAAGGGTGTCCAATTTTTGGTGGTCCTATCCTTTTACCCAATGGAAGCTATATTTTTATTTTTGACACTATCCAAGTCCTACACAACTAATTTTAGACCTTGTAACAACCGTTTCAACCTATTTTAAGCTAACTTATACTTCTAATTTATTGTTATTTTTGAAAAGGTACAAAATATAAATAAATTATACAAATTAGGACTATAATTATTGAAATATTATTTACTAATTTATTAATCTAGACCCTTAACTAAAATAGGAATAAAACTTCATTATTTCCAAAATAGTTAAATCATTTAATGAACCCGACTTACTTTGTAAGCACACAAAAACCCTATAAACCCTAGGGAAAAGTCCTTGCTGATTTTTATAGTATTTTTCCTACATATATAAATAAAAATTTCCATTTAATTTTCAAAAATTACCATATTAATTTAGAAGAATTATTTATTTCAAAACCTTAGTTGCCTATTCTAGGTATTGGTATTTTTTTAAATTTTTTCTTGCATATTTAAATCAAAATTTCCCATTTAATTTTTAAAATTTACCATAGTAATTTTGAAAATAATTTTTATTTCAAACCCTAGTTGCATATACTAGGTCCCATTATTTTGAGGTATCACCTTACACATGAATCATAATTTCATATTTAATTTTTAAAATTCACCTTAGTAATTTTAAAAATAATTTCTTTCAAACCCTAGTTGAATCCACTAGGTCTCTTTGGTTCTTGAGGTATCACCTTACATGTTTGTGAGCTTCATATCATTTTTATGCATATTCTAGTTTACCATTTTTAGGAATTTATATTTCCTTTACTTAGTACTTTCCTTTCATTTCATTTTTCTTATTACAACTTATTATAAAAAAATTAATCTATTTTTAATTTATTTTCCTATGTTAACAATGGCCCAATATGTTGGTTTTGATGAAATTGATAAGAGGTAACTTTAATACCTTTTAACTAAACACCCTGATATGCAAGATGACATACTTAAACTACTACAAGAAGAACAACAAAAAGTGAACAATGGTCAATCCTCTCCAACCATAGAACAACCAGTTACAAATGACACTATGGGGGTAACTATGTCTCAAAAACACCCTATAGCAGCCCAACCTTCCTATTAGACACCATCAATTATGGATAGTACATATTTGTATCCTAATTTTGATACCCTCATGCAATAGATAAAATCTCTTCAATCCAAAGTACTACATCTTGAGCAATATGCCTCTACACCAACACAAGCCTTGGGTTATTTTTCTCTACTTGATACACCATTAGCATGTCATATTGTTTTTACACCCTTGCCACAAAGTTTTGTTCAACCCAAGATCACTCTATATGATGGAAAGGGTGATATAGAGACATATTTGAGAGTTTTTCACATAGCATTCTTAGACTATGTGCCAAATGACTAGATATTAACCAATCAATTTCCATAGAGTTTAAAGGATTATTCTCTACAATGGTTCTATAGTCTATAGAATCAGTCAGTCAATGCATTCAATATTTTATATAATACATTCTTATCTCATTTTAGAATAACATAGGTGAAAAGGTTTCTTATGCCAAAGTTGCATAATAGAAACAAAGGTCAAATGAGCATCTCATAGATTATATTCTTTGATATAAGACTATCTTGGCTAAAATGACTAGCCCATGGTCAATCAAGAATTACAAGATCTATTCAAATAGAGTCTTACGCTAACTTTACATGAGTCAATAATGTTCAAAAGTTCTCTTCCTTCACTGATCTATGTCATACACTAAAGGAAAGGGAAGTCAAATTAATTTCAATGGGAAAACTCAAGTACATAGGCATATCAAAAACAATAAACAAGAGTAATAGTAAAGTCCCATACAAAGTAAAGGTTAACGATAGAAAAAGTCAAAATCAACCTATAATTAATGTAGCTTCAAAGCCCCCTCAAAGAGTTGTTTTATGAGCACCTCCTTGGTGATCCTTTACCAATCTACCAATATCTCCGACTAGAGTCTCACAATAACTTTTGGAATGCAATATCATATATCTCCCTCCTATTAGGGAAGTTGATATAGAAAAACCTCTTCCATGTGGATATGATAATAATTAATTTTATAAATTTCATAAGGTCCCAAGCCATACAAAAAATAGATGCATCATTTTGAAACATAAGATACAAGGCTAGATAGATGACAACCTTATTGATATTGGCACTCCATTTGAGCCTCTTTAGGCAAAGCAAAGATAAGATAAGGATCTAAATTTTTTCTCAGATCCTTTCCCACAAAATTCTAAACAAGAGATAGGGGATACATTAGGTGTTCACCATGCATATCATGCACACCCTCCACCAACTACATACTAGGCACCTTTAGTTGAGTCATATTCTTTGAGCAACATGATTTGTGTGTATAATTCTAGAGTTCTAAGTAGACATTTGATCTCTTTCTAAAAATAAGAAATAGTTAAGGATGATTCAAATTACCACACACTCTTTATTAGAGCTTACATTAATAATAATCCCATTCATCATGTTCTCATAGATAATGGATCTAGTGTGAACATGTTCACTCTAACATTATTATAGCATTTGGGATATTCAGAGTAGGATATTACCCTAAGGGACATAGTTATCAATGGATTTAGTGAGGACATATAGATTTAATTAGGTGAGATTATACTGACTCTATAGGTTAGAACCACACATATGGCCAAACCATTTACTATTTTTCCTAGTATAGGAGTCATTGATATGTTGCTTGGTCAATCATGGATTTTAAAACTTCATGTAGTGCCTTCTATAGTTCACAGATGCATGAAATTCATTTACACTATTCAAGTTGTTATAGTTGATGGAGTTTCATATCAGTTACCAATCCCTAGTTTAGATCCATCTACTACTCTAAAATCACCAATTTTAGCTTCTCCAAAATTTATAGTTCTTCCTCTAGTTTATATTCATCCATAGTTGAGGCTTTCCTCACCAGCACAGAGAGTTCTTACACTTCCACAAAGGCCTCTTTTAGAGTAACCATAATTTTAGGACTCTAGATAGTTTTTAGCTATAGTATTCACACCTAAGGTAGTATTATTGAGATCTCCAACCTCTACACACAGAGCACATGTTTAGAGAACTTCTTCTACTAATAGATGGGTCCTTAAGAACCCTAAAATTGCATCCACTTCTTAGAGTTATAGGGGGCCCCCATAGTTGGTTTCTAATATAGAAATTTCAAATCATTTATAGCATACATAAATTTTAGATTCACAGTCTCAACCCTTCCATCATGCTTCATGATCATTCTCATTGATACAAGACACCATGATAGGTAGTCTGTTATGAGACTCATTGGTTAGTGTCATTTATTTTTAGTCTTTCTTGTACATAATTTATAAAAAATACTTGTATATATATTCTTTGTAGTTACTTGTACATAGATCCTTTTGATTGAATGTACATAGCTTATTTCAAAATCAAAACATTTAAATTGTATGCATTATCCATGCTTCACATTTATACTACCATGCTAGACTTATATTTTGTTGTTCTATATTATTTATGTTGATTTATCTACATTACTACGCTTCACTTAATCTTCATTGAGGGTGTGCATTGACACCCAAATCTTTGATTGCTTCACTCTACCCATTGAGGGGGAATCCTACTTCTACATTTGAGAGATACATAGATATATCTACCCATTGGGGGCTATTATACATGACTACACCATCCAAGTTATATCATTCATAAACCACACACTCTATTTATCATTTTCATGTACATTACTTACTAGATTATATAGATTACTCTATTGACATTCACTAGTATATAGAACTTGTGTTTTTTTTAGCATATACCTAGTCTTTTACTCCATGTCTTGCATAATTTCACTTCTTGATTTGATTAGTTATATGCAATTGTATTTATAGAATTTTCATGCCTTCCTTTCTTAATTTATGTAGATATATATGATTACATTTCTCATTTCCTATTTTATCTCTTATATGTGCCTTAGGACATTTACCAATGTCCTTTATTTATACTCTTCTATGTGCTTATGGGCCCTTGTGCCAATCATTGCTTGTCTTCAATTATATGTGTATGTGGCATTTGAACATGCCTTATACGCCTATTATCAAAATCTGAGTGACATGTGCCCATGTCTCTTTTTTTCTTGGCCCATTGGCCACTCTTGTATGATTCTTGCTTCTTACCTTGTGTGCTTATTTCTTGTTTTATTCTCATTATTTTCAATGCCATGATCTACATCATGCATTATATTACTTTCTTATATGCCATGATGGACATCATACTCCATCCCTCCTTAACAACTAACATTTCCATTTTCAATTTAGTACACTACACATGCTAATACATTATTACACCTATTTAGGAATACCCCTATTGATGTAGCAATCTCCAATACAAAATATGTTGTCTTGAGACATCTTTTTTATTATCATTACTATATCATGTATTTCATAGCATAACACACTTGTAAGGCTCTTTCTTATAAGGGAAATCATTATAGAGTCTTCATTCCTACCTTAAAAAGAGGGGACAATAAATAAGGGTTTTATCATAGAGATAAAAGCCTCTACTGGTAAAAAAAATTAGTTTTCAAAACACTCAGAACATCAACCAAAACCCAAACTAGGTAGAACATACCAAAAACATAGTGATGAATATAGAATAGTAATAAAAAATAGAAAAGGATAAGAGTGTCATACTTTGAATATAGTTCCAAACAATAAAGTGTCATATTTTTGGCATTCTTATCTAAACAACTAAAAAACCTAATTTTAAGAAATATGTAGAAAGGTAAATTAAATCATAATTTTATCAGTAATAGTTCAGTCCAGACTAGGTAGGTTTAGTATAATTTTTATTAGATAATCCAGATATCAGGGGCATCATGCATGTCATGATGGATCTCACTTTTAGTTTTAGATTGGGAAGTTGGTAAAACTTATAGATTAGAATCCATGTTAAAGACACCAGTTATTAGGGATAATGTTCATAGCACATTTGCCTTCTTTTCTTTTTGATTTTAGTACATTACCTAAGAATACTCAATAGTTTTGTGCCTTATTCCATCTATAAGTGGTTGGAATAATTTTTGAGTGGCTTTCATATAAACCTAGTCCCCAATTTTAAAGTGGATTTCATACAAGCCTAATCTCCATCTTTTGGAGTGGCCAAGATTGGCCTAGTTATTAATACAAATTTGACTATCCACACCATACTATCAGGTTATAGAGCATTCATGGGATTTAGGATGCATCTCATATGACACATATTCATACCAATATCATTTCATAGCTTCACTTAGTTGGACATGATGGATCAAAAGGACTAACTAGCCTTTGTATTCTTGAGCCACCTAATTAAAGGGATTAGCCACATAGTCCAAACATATATTAACACATGCATGACTACATAACTTTATGTAGTGGGTGATGATGGATCTAAAGGGCCAAAATTTGAATTTTGAGACACTCTTAGAGAATTGAATACTTAGCTCCATTCATGATATTAATCTCTATATAACATGCAGCTAACATCATTCAACATCACAATAGGTTTTGTATTAGTTCACATACATGGTGAGGTGTATTCATTCCTTTCTCTTCCTCTCTTTTTTACCCAAATTTTGTATGTTCTTATGTTATAATATCATGTTGAGTAAGAACTGATCTACTCTTTATTTTCTCTTGTAGATTTACACTTTACGATGTGCTCTCTCTATACACACTCAACATCAAACATCTTTAAAGACTTCACCCTTGTAGGTAAGCTTAGGTACACTTTCTAGTTTTCATTTATCTTAGTATTTTGCTTTTCTACATCACTAGAATATGTGGGGACAAATTTAGTCATATAAAATGTCTAAATTGGTAGCTTGAGTGTGGATTATGACACCCAATATATAGGTCCTTCATGCATACTCTTTTGACCCTTATAAACACCTTTTTTATCATTAATAGTAATTTTTAGCCTTCTAGATTATCATTATAGCTTAGTTAGACTCTATTTCCTATTATAATCCTATCCCCTTAGTTCTTGAGCCTATAGGATAGGAGTACCATACCTAGACTATAATGCAAGACCTTAGGGTGTCCCATTTTTGACACTCCTATCCAATCACACTTTGAGCCCAAATAATTAATTTCATTTGATTCCTATCCTTCATCATGTTGACCTAACATGAATACATTTAACTTATGACCAATAGTTCCTTATAAAATCCCATTCAATGTTCATTTAAAAAAAGTAGGGGAGAAATCTTAAAAAGAAATCAAGAATAAAAACAAACCACTAAGGTAAACTTTCCTATTATCTACATATAGTCACCCAAAATAGATAAAAATATATTCAAACTCTCAAAACAATCCCTAGCCACCTCAAGCACTCTTAATTTGGTATTTTAACATCTACATTAACTATTTCACAAAGCACATCAAGCGGAATAACTACATATGGCTTGATCCATCTTTGGAGTATTGGTATGTAGGTAGTTTGCCCATACAAGGGTTATGGATCACATGCTCAGTGCATCTTACACACACTAACCCCCCTTTTTCAAATGATTCAAATCATGTTTATCAAGCATGATGGAAGGTTAGGGTTTCAAGACTGAAATAGCTCTAAAATAAGCTCTGTCGACATTCAGCCCTTGAAAATTTACAAGAAATCTCACACAAAAATAGCAAAAAGAACCCAAAAAAATCAAGTATCTATGAGTAGTTTTGACAATAGTGAAAGGATTGGACAATAGTGTTAGACCCTCAGGTGTCCTATTTTTGATGATCCTATCCTTTTACTTAATGAAAGCTAGAGTTTGATTGACGACACTATTCTAATATTGCATAGCTAGTTTTAGACCTTGAAATAGTCATTTCAACCTATTTTAAGATAAATCATATTTGTTATAATTTATTTTTATTTTTAGAAAGGTACAAAAGATAAATAAATTATATAAATCAAGACTATAATTATTACAATATTATTTACTAATTTATTATCTCTATACCCTTAACTAAAATACGAATAAAACTCCATTATTCCCAAAATATTTAAATCAAATATTGAATCACAATAAACCTTTAAATCATGTATATTATATTGTACTACATGTATAATCCCTGTTATATGTATCTCATATTTATCCATGTTATTGGTACAAGGAAAGTTGATTTTGAATGACTTAAGGATTAGATCCCCATGTGGAGTGATAAACAAAAAGCATGTATCTGATCCATTTGATGTGAATGACCCATAAAAATATAGTTTCCAATGCTTCTCCTTAAGAGATGTGTCAATGATGGTCATAATGAATTCATTAGGTAATTAGAATGTGAGTAGATCTGTATCTACAAGTGGTGCTTTAGTAAGTTGGTCTAAAAAAACTTGCCCCTTGATGGTTTTGTGGTTCACATATTCTATCTCTAACTCACTAAGAAGCATAATTAATTTGTCCGTGTAGCCTTTTAAGGATATTTTGGATAGTAGATACTTGAGTGTATATAATCTTTAAATGACCATGGTTTTATTATTTAACATGTAATGTCATAGTTTTTGAGATGTTAAGACAATAGCTAAACAATATTTTTTAATGGGTGTATAATTTTGTTCATATACAAATAGTGTATGACTTAGATAGTACACAACATGGCCTTTTACATTGTCATCATGTTTAGATATAAGTTCCCTAAGGCTTGATCTATTTTTGATAAGTATAAAAAGAATGGTTTCCCAAGCATAAGAGGTAATAAAACTAGTGGATTTACAGTATAGTCCTTTAGTTGTTGAAAAGATTTTTTACAATCATCATCCCAAAGAAATGTGACACCTTTCTTAAAAATATGTGTAAAAAGATGAGATTTATTAGCCAATTAAGATATGAAGTATATGATGGATTGGATCTTACCTTGTAAACTACAAAGTTACTTCAGATTAGTTGGTGGTGGCATCTCTATTACAGATCATACTTTAGTTAGATTGACTTTTATGCTCGTAAAAGACACACTAAATCGAAGTATCCTCCTCTAGTATCCTAACTTTTCATTCACGAAGTCATTCAAGTATCCTACTCAATACTACTAAATGATTAGCCCTAGTCTTTGATTTGCCTAGTATGTCATCAATGTTATCTTCAATAATGCCATACATAATATCATGAAATATGATTGTCATGGATTTTTGATAGGATGATTCTATTTTCTTAAGAACAAATGGCATAACCTAATAACAAAATGTTCCCCATGAAGTGATGAATGTTTTTTTGTGTTGGTCATCTAGTTATATTCAAATTTGATTATATATTTAGATCTATCCATCAGAGAAACCATCTTATAACTTGATGTGAAGTCAAAAATCATGTAATGTTTGGTAGTGGAAGTCATCCTTTGGGTAATATTTATTATTGTCCCTAAATTTAGTACATATTCAGATTCCTTATGGCTTTTTACTGATAGGTACAACATTGGAAATCCATTCAGAATAGTTAATTAGCCTAATACATCTTGCTTCCAAGAGTTTTTTTAACTCTTTCTTGACTAATACAATAATTCGAGGATGTATTTTGCATAAATTTTGTTTCATTGGTTTGGAATTAGGATGTACCACAAGATGGTGAACAACCAAGGTGGGGTCCAAAGTAGGCATGCTATAATATGCTCATGCAAATATATCTAAAAATTCCTTCAATAGGTCTATTAAGACTTCATGCTCCTCCTCAATGAGGGATGCTCTTAATTTAATCCATTTTGGGTTATCTAATGTCCCAATGTTTACCTCTCTTGTGTCTTGTACTAGAAGGGTCAAACCATCTTCAAGAATAATGTGTAAAGATTTGAACTATCTGGCTATGTCATAGTCCTATATTAGGACTAGTTCTTCATATTATCCTAGGCATGATGAATTAGAATCCCCCAATGAGAGGGATGGACATGTAAATAACACTAATAGTAACTTATAAATGATGAGATGAAAAATTTTCTATTCTTCAAGATTGAATTTTATCCCATAGGCAAGTTCACCATCATTGGTATCTGAAATGATTTTCTCAAAACCCTATTCTTCTTAAAGAGTAAACTCAGACCCATAGATAAGTTCATCATTGGTGATCTCCTAGTCTATATTTTAATAAGGTTAAACCCCCCATCTAATGGTTCCTAAAATAGGTTTTTACCACTAGACTAGCCTTTATCTTTACTTTTTCCTTGGTCTTAAAGTGCCTCAAAGAGGTTTTCACTTTAGGATCTCAATATTTTATTTATTTGTTTTTGGCTAAGGGTGTTCACCTGCTTTCCAAAATAGGCTTTAAGATCTAACTTGATTGAGAACACTTTTTTTTTGGTCTCCTAATGAAACATTGTCCTTAGGGCCTAGAAAATTACAAAAGGTCTCATCATTCTGAAACTCATCAACTGACATGTTGGATTCTTATTGGCCCTAGTCTATCAATTGGGTGTAATACAATGGTAGTGGGTTATGTTGAATGATTGGTCAAAGGGTAAAAATGGTGTTATTTCCAAATAGATTGGTTTGGGATAAGTCATTGAATTAGCTATAATCAAACTCTACTTCATTGTTGGCATCTTCCTCACTATTCATTAGTGATAGAACTCAAATAAGATATATGGGGTCACCCCCAAGTGGTTTAAATCCAAGCCCATAGGTTCCTTTTTACTTAGAGGTATAAACTAGCTCAAGTATTCCATAATTATTTAGCGTAATACCTCCTCATTCATATTCCTAATTTTCCATGATCTAATTAGGAATGGGATATTTAGATTTCTTATAATAATCAACTATTTTATCATTATATAACCATGATTCATCTCCTTTGAGAGTGTCTTGTTCTTAGCTAAAGGCTAGTATGAAAGTGACATGTGGTGGACTATGATGATGGTCTTTGACCTTTCTTTTCCATTCATGAGTGGTTTCAATTTTGGTCTTTGAAAGGACTTTGGGATCTATGTTTTGAAATGTGAAAGGTGTCATGGGTCAAGTATTCTCTTAGAATACTAGCTGATATAGTATAATGATTACACATTTTAGGAGGTGGCATATGGGAAAGGTAATCAAGGTTATTAGGATCAATGCAGTTGGCCTCATGTAAATCAATAAGTATTGCTTTCCCTTTGACCTTATTACTGATTGAATTCATGCCAAAATAATAATTGTAGCTCTTGAACTTGGCCTCTAGATCTTTTAAATACTCATATGGATGCAAATCTCTTAGAATACTAACCTCCATCCTTGAATGGGAGAACTTAATACACTAGTGCAATTTTGATGGGAATACATGAATATCATGTAACCAAGGTCTACCCAGAATCATATTGTATATAAAACAAAGATCTAACACATGTAAACGTATATCATGGGTCAAGGGCCCAATGATAATTGACAAGTTAATAGTTGCTAATGATTCTTACTCTTCATTGTCATATGTTTTGATGGTGATTATTTTTTCTTGGAGATCCACTGTCATGTACCCATGAAGCTTGATGAGCTTTAGAGACACTATGTTTAGAACTGATCCATTGTCTATGAGGACACATTTCACTTTGTGCCTCATCATCTAAACTTCAATGTATAATGGATTATCATGTAAGGGACAAGGGATGACATATCACTTTTATTGAAGGTTAGTTGTTGGCTTGGATCTAGGTGTCTAACCAAAGCTTGAAATTTGTTAGGAGATGTGTCATTTGGAATTATGGATTGGCCAAAGAACTCTATCAAGATGTTTTTATGGATAGTAAACGTACACAATAAATCTAGAATGGAAATTTATGCTATCATATGTTTCAATTGTTCCAGAATATCAAACATATTTTTTGGGACAATAATAAATGGTTTATTCTGAGGAAAAATGGTTTTTTGGATGATGGGTGAAGTGGAAGATGCTTGTGGGCTTGATATGGTAATCCTTTACTACCGAGTTGTGATTTAATAATTGGGATTAGGTACATGACCATTTTTACTAATAAATGATTATGGAGGGGGAAAAGATAGGATAAGTCTCAGTTGTTGATGCACTTATGCATGGTCATAGGATAATTATGAGCTATTAGTATAAGGTCCTCATATGTGAATCCCTGCTTGCTAGTTCTCCTGTGTGTGGTCCTAGGTCAAGGAAGAATTACAAAAAATTGTTTAGTTAATCTGGTACGATTATCAATGGTATTGTTTTATGAACACGTGATATTAGATTAATGGAAATGGTATTAATGAGACCTCCTCCAATATGGCTTACAATTGAGTTATATTCATGTGAAATTACATGGTAGGTCTATTCGTGGTTTGCACTATTTTAACCTTGGTTCTATCTGTTATTTTGACATTATTGCTTTTATTATTGGTTCTATTAGTTTTATTGGTTTGAATTGGTTGTTGATACTATTTTTGTTAATGTTTCACTAGTAATTATTATTACTTTTATGGTTATTGTTGTGGTCTATTGTTATATTGGGGAAAAGGGTTATGATAAATGCCAAAGATCTAATTAGAGGTGGAAGCTCCATGATCCAATGTGATATCTCTATTTTACAACATATTCTAAATTACATGTCTAATTTTCACACAATGATACAAATTATGGCCATTAACCCTATGAAAATTGTAAAATTATTATGGCCTATACGAGTCTAGCAAGTCAGTGCCCTCATAAACTTATCTTTTTGAATAGGCCATCTGATCAAGTTAGCTACTAAAAATTTATGAAAGACTTATTCAATAGGATATCCAATATAAATAAAGACATGATGAGTAGGTACATTTATCCTTATATGAGGATGGTTTTGTAAAGGCATAGGTATTTTTTGTGTTTGTTGCATTTGTTGTGTTGGTCTAGGTTGTTGCACTTGTTGTGCATGTTGCAGATGCTGAAAAGGTTATTGGTTAAGAGTTATTTAAAAAGGTTGCATAAGATGAGTAAATAGTTTTTCAACCATTTGGAAATGCCATGATTATATCACTCCATTACCTAAAACATTATTATTATGATTGAATTACTTGTGTCTATCATTGTTATTGGCCTATGTTTGCTAAGATGCTTTTGCTTTCACTGGATTTTGATTCTACCTATTATTTTGATTATTATTATATTTATAATTTTGGCTTTGATTTGATATGGATACTTTAATTATCCCTTTATTAATGAGGTTTATTTTAATTATTAAACAATTGTTAATGATCTATTTGAACATGTGTGCACATTATAACTCCAAATTGTAAGATATTTTATTGTGTGGATTTTTTGTAAACACAATGGCTAATTACTTATCTAGTAGATAGTGGGTGAACCAACATGTAAGGGATCTCCATCACTACAGATAGATTATGAATATTTCACCAACCTTTTGTTTTGATTTTATTAAATCTACCAATAAAGTTTGATGTTTAAGATTATAAGGGAAGTTTTGTATAAACTTGTCTAAAAGATAATCAAAATTAGGTACTAAATTCTTGGGCAAATTAAATAACCATTCCAATGATTTACTTGCTAGGCTTCATGGAAACAACAATAATAGATAAATGTTGTTATAGGCCACTATTTGGTGCACAACAATTATTTTTTTCAAATGGGCCTTAAGGTCACCTTTACCCTTGTATTTGTCAAATTTTGGTGACTCATACCCTAGAGGAAATGGTATTTGTAAGTACTCAATGTTGAAAGGGTAGGAACACACATTGTCTAGCTTGAAATTTTTGGTTTATTTCCATACTTGAATGAGGGAAATTTCATCCTTCATTTATTTTAGCTCTTGTGCAAGGAAACTAGTGAGATCATTGCCTATTGAGGTGGAGGCTATGTAGTCACAAGTGGATTACATTGATTAGGGTTTATGGTGGCATTTTATGGTGAATGTTGTATTTGTTAAGGAATGGATTAAAAATACACATACATGGATTATGGTGTGATTATTGAAATTACATGTATTATGGTGCAATATTCTAGTTGGGATTGTGTATGTAGGCTCGATATACAGTTGGGATGGAGGCATATAGTCATACTATGCCTAATGAGGTTGAATAGGGATATGTTGCTAACTATTCATACCTAGATAATGGAGGGGAACTTATGACCCAAGACCTTATCATTGAACTTATGGCATAGTTTGGATGAAAGGCAATTATTTCCTAATAATTACTTGAGGAACATTAGAACCTCTTGGTTTTATGAATCCCTATTGGGAAGTGAATGCATGTTGGAGATTTATAATATATCATTGACTAATACTTGTATGTTGTAGGTTAGACATAAATTTGTTATGGATTATCATGTTGGTCTATGACTGAAGAGGTACGTTTATTGCTACCTAGTGAGGTGGAACATTGGTTGCCCCATATTGAGGTGGTAATATGTTTTAACTCTATTATGTGGGTATGTTAAATAATGCCTATTGTTATGGAATATTATCTATCACCTATTGGGGAGGAGTAATATTCATCACAGTTTTTTATGTCGTGGCATTGGTCATTAGCTGAATACTTAATCCTTATTATTGGGTCCTTGAATAAGTTGCTAGTTGAGGATTAGAGGTAGTTGGATGAGCTTGTGAAGTAAAAAATCTTACTCCCTATGTTTAAAAACCACTACTGGTGTTATTTAAAGGCAAATTCTATTTTTGACTATTTATTTATGTGCTAACACCACTTTGGTTTAAATTGGACGTTGCTTGTGCATAGTCCACTATGTTATACTCTCTATTCTATGTAGAAGTAGAAGACACTTCCTCTATGGTTAGGGTATTAAACATGTTTTTATCTCAAAATGTTTGATGTAATTGGGTCAAAACCTTTATTCTCTTGACCTATCAAATCAAATAAGACTCATGTTGAAGGGAGTGATTGAATAAAAGGTGCATTTGACATGGCCATATGATTAAAGTTATGCACTAGGTTTTGATATGAGTGCTATGCTATCTACATTTGAAATAATTGGTCCTCCATGAGGGATATTTATTTGATAATCATATGTTAATCTTGATATGGCATTGGTATTATGGCATGAGGGTTGATAAAAGATGAATGTTCATTGTTATGATTGTAAGACATGTTATAAGGACCTCTTACTAGACTTGGAAAATTATCATGCCCTACCTCTATGGATCTATTAGGATCATAAGATAATGGCATGGTCATGTAATAAGGTTGTTATTTGACATGGTATGCAACCATAGGTATGATAGCCAAATATTGGGTTGTTTTTTCTTGGTCTTGTTCTATGTAAGGAGTGATAACCAAATAATTGGTGAAAGGATATTGACCTTCATCCCCTATTTGAGTATTATATGGTGGATAAGAATATGTCTCCTAAACAACATAGTCTCCACAAGGATCTTAAACAAATTATTCTTATGTACTAGCATTTCCATATCCCATATTATACACAATTCCACTACATGTGTAGTGATCCATAATTAAGTCTATGACAAATGTTTTGCAACAAGATGGAATTAGAATTCTATAAACTCTAAAAATCTATATTTGGAAAAGTTAAAGAGGTTCAAATTTTGTCTAGCTTACTCAAGGGTGGAGTTGTATCTCAAAAAATTCTATGCAAAGACTTGGTAAAATAATATAACATCAATGTCCAACATTAAATGTTTCACATAAACAAGGTTAAGTAAAATGACCTAAAATAAGATGCCAAATTCTAATGTCTAAAGACATTACAAATAGGTCTAAAACTAGGAAAGGGAAAAGTTGATAGGAATTTTTTCCAAACACAAAGTCAAAATATAGACTCAAATAGGTTGTGCTAAGACTTTTATACAAATGTGGTATCAAAATATAGGCTTGAAACAAAGAGATGATGATTAATCTAACAAACTTGGAACACTTTGGCATAAACAAGGCACTTGATTCTAGAAATATGATCAAATTAGTATGAGGCACTAAACAAAAGGAATTCAAAGATGTACTAATTTTCAAAAATGAACACACAAAAAATATATTTTTTGAATTTTGGGTTAAAAATTAACCAAAGTTATGCAAACCAAAAGAGAAATATCTATGTATTAGCCCCTGCATGTTGAGGCCTACATAGAGATCAATCAATGTTTGGATCCAAACTTGGAAAAGATAATTGAATACATAACATAATAAAACCTGGGATTTAATGACCAATAATCTAGGAAAATTTGAACATCGTAATGACACTAAAACAAACACCTAACAAGGCACATGTGATTTGTCTAAACAATGATAATTTGGACAAAATATAAGACAAGTCTTTTAAAATAATTTTGGTAGCACAACAATAGTATCAATCAAAAAATATGTGAAAATGGTTTGTTTCAAAGACTTATAAGGCATGAAACTTGAATTGATTTGGGTGGCATAACATTACCAATTTCAATCAAGTACCATACTCAATGTTTTGACATAAAAGTTTTATAATTTAAATCAAGGTGTCAAAAAAAAATGGCATAAACCTCCTCAAACAATGGTGTAATGTTTGACACAAGACTCATTCATGACTTGGTTTTAAAAAATTAGCTATAACATACCAAGAAATAAAATAATAAGTGAACAAATACAACTAATTATATCATTTGAGATCCTATCATGGTGTAGCAAAGTGGGATTGACTAATATCTACAAGTTGTGACCATCTGGATTGATCCCAAGTATAGTTAACATAAGATAAGCATAATGTAAATTGAGTTCATACTGATCAAATTATCATGTAAGGGTCTATTATTTTGCATGATGATACCATAATTGGAATTCTCTATGGTATCCCATAGTTGAACAAACCTGAATTAGGACTTCATTACTAAAGGAGAGGTTAGCCACTCAACCCCCTAGCTCTATTAATATGCATTACCATCTTGGTATACCTCATTATGGAGTGTGGTTGAAACATTATTGGGAGATGAGTCCCTAATTAAATACTTCCATATAAAACCTATGATAGGTAATGACATACCCTTCACAAGCCAAAATGCATTAAAATAAAGACCAGGTAGAAAGACTTTAGGGTTAATTTTAGATCACCTAATACCATGCAAGTATTGGGGAGAGCCTAGGAAAATTTTTAGTTAATCCTTGGTCTAGGTACTAGATGCAATGAAAATGTGATTTTGATACCATGATTTCCATTTAGGGGATGGGGAGAGAACATACACACACTATTCATTTTGTGAAAACAAATAATCATCGTTTACAAGTAATTACGAGTGAAGTTTGATTTTAGAAACTAAACTTAAATGTGATGATGTTATTTACTTGGCCCCTTGTCTTAAATGTAAAATAATTAAATAATTTCAAAATCCCAAATTAAGCAAAAAACATCTATGTTCATTTTTAATACAAAAATTCCAAATGTTCAATATTTAGCGTAAGTTCATTTTTAAACACCAAAAGTAAGTGTTCAAGACTTATTTATTCTTTTTAAGTCCCAAAAATGAAGTCTTTTCAAAAATTAGAAATACTAACTCCTTTTAAGCCCCAAAGACAAAATGTGTGAGACTTAACATGTTTATTTCAACACAAAAACAAAATGTGACTTGATTTACCTAGATTCCTTTTAAAACCCCAAAATGAAATGTTTGATTAGTCTAAACAAACATATTGATGTTATAAATCACACCCATGACATATAATTATTAGATAATAATGTCCTACTTTAAACACTTTCTTGGATGGGTAAATGATGTTTTAAATTTAGCCCTCGGGTTTTATTTTTGGATACACAATGATCATGGCTAGTCAAAGATGACCGATGTCAATTCAAGGCAACCATGTTGGTTAGTTCATAGAGAACCAGTGTTGGTAATGAAGAATTGATGTCGATTGATTAAGATCATTTTCAATCTCCTTTTAACCTAAAGGGAAAACCACAATAGAAAGAAATGTTCGGTTAGGCAATGGTTAACACAAATATCAAGGAAACCTATAAGGAAAAGATTAGTCAATGGATTAAAATGGCTTTAAAACCAAGAAATCATGAATCTAAATGATACAAAGAAATGAAATGCAAGATTTATGAACATTTTCCCCCTACAATCCAATTTTAACTATTTACATCAAATTAAGGGTGGCTGAGTAGAATCGTGGCAGGTTTAGGTAAAACCATTGCTATGTTTACCTAACCATCATCAGTCTCTATTTATATCTAAGAAATATAAGGAAATCAAAATACAGCCATAATAAGGTTAGAAATGCAATTTTAAAAATATTTAATCATCCATTTATTGGTTTTTTACTTTCATATTGATCTCTTTACTATGTAGGGTGCTCAACATCCCATCAACCACGTCATTTTTGATCAAGGAATACAATAAGGGTGGTTAGATTGTATATTATCTTTACAATGAAAATACATCAAAATGAAAAAAAATACACTATAATGCATAACACTATTCTACCTAGATCAAAGGGATGATCATAGTGAAGAAACACAAATGAACAAAGCACAACTAAAAATGGAAATAACTCACACAATTCATTACTAATTCCTTGAATGCTCCAAGAGGTTTCTTTATTTAACTTGCTTGGATTGTTCTCAAGAAGTCTTCATGAATGGGGCTTGGCTATCTCCATCTCCTCTTGGAACCATGGTTGGCTTTGATTTTGGATTTGATATGGTCTGAAGTGGCTTGGTTTGGCTCAATTTTGGAATTATAACACTATGTATTTGCTTTATGCCCTAAATCCTCCATTATAACATTACTATTTTCAAGATCTCTAAATAAAGAGGTAAATGCTTGTATTTATAGGTTTTAAAATCATCTTGGAATAAATTAAATCCTAACATAGGTTTTCTCAATTCACCCTAGTAAGTTAAAAGGTGTCCAAACCTCATTATAAGCATGGAATAGTTATGCTTTGAGATATTTTGGATTTTGGACAACTCACAAAAGGTAATGATTACTTCATAGGATATTCTTTGATTTTTAGATTTCTTTTTAGATAATTCATTTAATTTCTCAAGGATGAATTCAATTAGGACTTTGATTAGGATTTGCATGTTAATTAATTCCTTTTATGACTTTTTAATATTTTCCATGTTTTGATTTAATTAATTTGGGCATTTGTTCTATTTAATTTATTTTTGTGTCAAATTGATTTAATTTCATGTGATGAATCCAAATTTGAGACATTTAGAAATTTTTAGGCTAGATGTTCAATGGTTGGTAATAATTGATCGAAATTTGGGTATGAAGCCACTAGTGGCCACTTTTACGTTTCTATAATAAGGACCAAGTTATAACCACTAAACAATCACTTGAGGACCATGGCTTACAATTAGGATATACCACCTTAGGAGACATTGATCACCACTAGGAGCCACACCACACATTACCATGACAAGACAAGATATGGATAAGAAAAACAACTTCAAGGCTATCAATAAAGTTAGATATGAGCTAAATAACAAGTTTTTAATTAGACACATCTATGGTATCCAAATTTGGCTAAGAATAAGTTAATCAAAACATACACAATCCATATATTAATCTCAATTTATAATAAATCAAATTTAAATTCCATTAATAATATTAAATAACCCAAGTCGCTATAATTTATTCATTATCATTAATTAATTTGGTAATTCATGATCTAATAGATTCTTAAATCAATACAAACTAAGAATGTTAGGTCCTTATCACTAACAAGTTCTCAAAATATTAGTTACATGAACTTTGTATGAAACTGATATTAATGAGACATTATTCATATTTACAAATAAGTAAATCTAATATGTATGTCAATATCTAAAAATTGAGTTCATCAAGTTTAACCACTTTATCCATATGTGTGTACATTTCAAATGAAACCCCATACATTATAAATATAACTTACTTCAACTATATCACAATTTACATTCACATCTTACAATTAAAAACTTAGTAACCTTTCTATAAATTACCTCTGAAACAAACATGAAGTAAAACCATGTTACAACCCATAATAATTCAAGGATTATTATTCAAACTTATTTAACAAGGATAGTCAATATCAAAACTCATCAATGTTTATCCAATGTTAATGAAACAAGGTAAATAATTAATTTTGAACATTAATGACAACTTTCAAGAAATAATCAATTAAAAAATTCATAAATGACTTACTCTACCAAATTATAATACACAACTTTTAAAAACACAACCAACTAATATTAATAACATTAAAATAAGCATACAATCTATGTATTGTTTTTTTCTTTATATGAAACCCACATTTCATCATTACTCCATACTATGCCTCAAATAGTGAGACACCTAATTATTTATCTAAGTACATATACCACTATAAAATAGCTATCAAGTTCATACCTAAACAAACATCAATATCATAAATAACAATCAACACCTAAAATAGGCCTTTTAATCATTCATTTGCAAAGCTACAAGAGGTTGAATAGTTTGATTGATACAAGTCCAAGAATTCATATCCACGGTACATAGTATGAAATAAATATAACAATTTATAAAAGGTTCATTTTACTATGAATTTGAAAACCAATCATAACCAAGTTTCAAATATAATTCATTTAAGACCAAATACTTTCCCATATTTTCACTTGGAACTATGACCTCCCCACTATACAAATACATCACCCTATGTGAATAATAGTAATTAATATCACTATTCATTTACAAATGCAAATAAAAAACTATAATAGTGATCTATATATGAATAAAAATATCCTTTATCAAAATGAAATTTTAAACCCAAAATTATGATCTTAAAAATTTAACTTTGATAAATAATTTTAAATTGACTATTCTCACTTCCATTTAAGTCTAATATATATATATATATATATATATATATATATACACACACACACACACACACTAATACACAAAAAAATAACTTGATAACATTAATAACTTGCCATATGTCAAAGAAAAGTAGATAAATTAATATATAAATTGACTGACAAATAATGACCCATATTTAAATCATATTCTATAATCATTTCTAGACCACAATGAAATACAAAAATCATAAATTATTAATTTTCCCAAAACATTTATTCACTATTATAGTAATCAATATATATGAAGAAATGAGTGAAATAACAATACATTAGAAACTTGTTTATTCTTTAAAGTCATAATATTATCATAATAGAGAAACTTTACAATTGAATACTAAAACCAATATTGACACCATCATATCAATCCTTACCAAACTGAGTCAACATTGAGATATAAGAATGTGCTACAAATAGTATGAACAATCAATATATTTTCCATTGAATAAATCCAACAAGATATATCAAGCATGAAACCCATCCTCATGTGAAAGATAATCCCAACCATTGGCAAGTATCCTACCCACCACAACCATCAATGATAGTGTTAAGAAGGATCTTTAACCAAGATATCTCCATGAATCCATTATCATAGCCATAAAATCTTCAACTTTGCATGCAAATAATAAACTATATACTATCCACTCTATGTCAAATAGTTTATAATAGATATGTAAAAATAGTTAGAAGATAAGAGAATCCTGACTATCCCATGCATGTGGAACTAACGTCCCTAATATAGGTGGAAGTAAGGCATAAATGCATTAAAAATAAAACCTAAGTAAGCTAAAGAGTACAAAATTAATATCTTACACCAATACCTCACCTTCAGTGAAGATTATGTGGGTATAATAAAGGATGTAATGTGAAGCTATGTATTCTTATGGATGCCAATCCATCTTGTTAGAGTACATGGATGTTGAGTCAGTATAACTGTCAAGTGAAATTAGGAATGGTTTTGAATAGGAGGATCACTAAATATGAACACTATACTCTAGAATACTGGGTATAATGATTATGAACTCAAAGAAGCATTGTTTTTAACACCCTCTAACAATATGGTGAGAAGTGAGCACAAAGATTGGTGGGGTTGCCACACTAGTATCCTTGGTAGGGATACTATAATGGTGTCACTACAAGAATCACTAAGGAGGTCATGGAGAAAATTAAAAAACCCTCATATGGGTTTTAACAAATAAAATTCCTAAATAAGATAACTATATACAAATAAACAATTTAGAAAACATAAAAAAAGTACAACATATACATATAACTCTAATAGAGTGGAGAAAAGGAGAAAAACTATAGGAAAAACTCCCCCCTAAAAAAGAGATAAAAGAAGAAGAGAGAGATAGAAATCCCACAAAGATGATGTTAAAGTAGTCCATATTCTAAGTACTTAAAAGTCATAAAGTAACTCAATTTACATAAGTGGTCTGAATCCACTACTCAAACACAAAAAAAACTTACACTAGACTTTACCAAAATAGATTTAATCAAGAAGACTATCAATGGTGTTGAATGTACAAAAGAGTACTATATGTACAAGTAATATTCAACACCTAACAAGAATAATATACACCACATCCCCCCATACTACTAACTGGGTGGAGTGATGACAAAAAATGTGTGCACACCCCCCTATACTACTAAATGTGTGGAGTGGATGAAAAAAGTGTATACAAGTGGTCCAAATCCACTACTCAAACACCAAATAAGATAAAAGTATATATTATAATAAATCCATATGCTGTGGGATACTATCAATTATAAAAAAAATGGTGTTGAAAATATAGATATAATCTCTCAAAGAAGGAAGACCCAAGTGGTTATGGGAGACACAAGCAACTAAAGAAGTGAAAAGGTGCCCAAAATAGAGGACATAAATACATGATGGTAGACAAGGCTACATAAACAAATCACTCCCCATGGCACTTTATAAATTAGTGAAAGTATAATATCTCCCATTAAACACCAAATGAAAACAATGAAGACACTAGGCTTCACTATGATATCTCCAAACAAGGAGATTGTTGACTTCTCAAAAAAATCCATCAAGTATCATGAGAGATGCTCTAAAAACAAGGGAACAAAAAAGTGTCTCCATGAAAGAAAGGAGTGCATTAAGAAAGGGGTCTTGATGGAGACATTACACAAACTACAAGTGTGTCCAAGTGATAATGCACAAACTAGAATAGATCATGTCATGGGATGATGGAAGAGTGTGGCAAATGGTGAAAAAAACCATCATATATGCAAAAACACACTAGAAATGATCAACTATAAAAAATAATAACCTATAAAATCACATGTAAAGAACATCAAACTTAGCCAAAAATGTATTCAAGATAGTGCAAAGTGAAATAATGGCATAAAAAATACAATTTGGAACAAGATAGAGTAATTTGGGCTAAAGCTCATACAAATAGGACATCAATCACAACTAAAAATTCATCCAAAATTACAAACAAAGAGCAAATCCCCTATCATTATTATATATGCCCCTCAGATTTAACACTTCAAATTTTAGTGCATTTTTATAAAATAAATGACACCAATAGATTGGGCATAAAAAACACACACTTCTGATAAAATAACACTTGATTTTGAGTTACTAATAAAAAGATATATTTTTTACAAGGTTATCTTGTCATAAATTGGTCAAAATAAAACATTACACCAAAATTATTAAATTCTTGGATAAAATTAAATTATTTCTATTAGATCTATAAAATATGGATTTGAATAAAATTTGGAGCAAATAAATATAACAATCTTCCACAAAGATCCATCTTCCACACTGATTTTTCACTTTAAATACAAGATTGTTTCTTAAATCTCACATAAAAAAAAATCATAGAAAAATAAAATTACAAGGTCAAATTCAAAGCCTCATATCTCCTTGGATATTGATCAGAATATTTATTATTACCACATTATGGAAACCTATCGAAGTCCTCTTTTTATAAGTGAAATGATTTTTTGATTCAGACACCTATGTGAAGATAAAATGGATCTAACATATAGTCATGAATTTATGAAAAAAACTTTATAATTTCTCCAAAAAAATTGTTTGGCTAGCACAACAAATCTAAACAACTCAAATGCAAATCATTATGACTTATTAGGTACAAATTCAATATATCTAATCATACTCAAATATAAAAACTCTTCACAATAGATTTGTTTTGAATATGAATATAAAAAATTAAATCTAAAAAAGGAACCATACAACTTATCTAAGGTAAATAAAAATAATGTGAAAAATATCAATGGAAAACGGCAATTGGAGACTACTTTGATACCAGAATATAGTTAAAAAAGGATATTTAACCAAGATCTCTCCATGAATATATTATCATATCTATTAAAGCTTGAACAGTGTACACAAATAATAAACTATCTTTTATCCACTCTATGTCATATAGTTTACAATAGAGATGTACAAATAGGTAGAAGATAATAGAATTCTAACTATCCCATGCATGTTAGACTAACTTCCCTAATATAAGTGGAAGTAACACATAAAAAAATCATCCTCATGAATGTGGTATTAACACCTCTAACTAAATAAAACCTAAGTAAGCTAAAGAGTAGGAAAGTAATATCATACACAACTAATCAATTAGTGGTGGAAGTAGGTACCTAAAGACAAATATTGAAACACCCAAATAATCCAACAACATGATGCAATGGTGTCACAAGTTTAAAAAAGGGTTTCATAACAATATAGTTTTCAATCTAAACACAACACATGAACCATCAAACCCATCATAATCAAGATTATCTTGATGTACACATAACAAAGGGATAAATAGTCAAATAAACATTAAAAAAAAAAGGTTCAAAACCCAGAACACTAAAAATCATCCACATGACCTAATACATAATATATATATATATATATATATATATATATATATATATATATATATATATATAATATAATGATTATTTTGGACATTTGAGTTTACCCATAAACCATCCATGGGCAATATATTCTCATGGTCTCAGCCTTCAATATTTCTTTGACAATTGTTTTTACAAACAGTAAATAGATTTAGGTCTATTCAAAAGCCCATATGCTTCCAATCCTTAAACTATCAATATATATAAAGTAAACAAGAATTAAATAACACATTTACATGTAAAAAATTATTCAAAATTCACTTACTTGGTATTATGATGTAATGAGATACCATAAAGTCTTAGCCCCAAATCATATTACTTATTATTTTCCTTATTTTCCACCATAATCATCTTTTCTCTTTCTTTCTTTCTTCCTTTTCTTTTCTCTTCTTCATACTACATTTTTATATTGTCAAAGTTCCATATAGTTAAACTCCTTGTACCCCTAGATGGAACTCTTACCTCAAAAATTACATGTTTAGATTCCAAAATCATGAAGTTGAGTTTAAAACCCTTAGCTTCTTACATATAACACCAAAACCACCATGCATTCCATCTACCAAGCTATCAAAATGAAATTACCATTAATCCCAAAGTCAACCATAAAATCCCTTCATAGCTAGGTTAATTGACCATGTTGAAACATGGCATGCCATTGAACTAAATCTCAATTATTTATGGTTAATTTTAACTAATGTAATCACGTTTGACTTTCAAACTATATCCATTTATTAGATTAATATGCATCTTATCTAGTCCTTTCATATACTATTATAATTATTCAATATTTTAGCTCTTTCATGAACTTCAATGTATTCAATTTATTTTGTTTGAACATGAAATTAGAATATTATGGTGTCATCCTTTCTAGTAAACACTTATCATTACTACTCAAACCTGAACTGGTCTTGATTAAAGAATAATAAAACTTATCAAAGTTATTATGTCCTTCAACAACCTTTTATTTACATTTAAAACCTATTTTCATCCATCCTTCTTAGAAATCTTCACATTCATGCTAGAAAAAACATGTTCTCATCCCAAATTGCATTTGATTACTCAAAATGACAATAATAAATAAAAATGATAAACCTAAACAATAAAGGAATTTAATTGACATAAAGATTGATAAATAAAGTGGGCTAAGATAACTTAATATTAATAATATAAATACTAAATTTAATGGTGACACCTTTATATCATGCTTTAGCATTTACTACGTACTCTAAATTTTTCATTGCACACAAGCTTTTAGAACTAACCTACACTTATCTGTAATAAAATTATAATAAAACCCATAAAAACATCAATAGTATTCAATCATCATCAAAATTATAAAAGTACATAATATAAAATTATATAAATATCAAATTAAAACCAAATTAAATGTTATGAAATTAATCATAATATCCACAAATTATAATGGTGTTAATAATCAATAGAAATCAATGAATTAGGCAAGTGTGGTCATGACATATACCCCATAATAATGGAACCATCTTTTAAGCCTTAAAATAAATGATTATAGTGTTTTTGGAAAATGTTTTCATCTTATAAGGTGGCACTCGTTTATCGCATTTGATCCCATTGGACCAAAATTAATGCAACTTTCTTTTCCTTATCTCAATCTTGTGTTGAGCCATAATTTTGATAGATTAAATCTGAATTATCTCTTTGTCCTCCACCTAGAGATTATTTTACTTTAAAACTAAGGGTTTTGATACATATTTTCTAAACAAGGCTAGATTAAAAACATTGTGGATTTTAGACATAGAATGAGGAAGAGCAAGATGATAATCTAGTGAGCTTATCTTTTCCACTATGTCAAAAGGTCCAACATAACACAGTGAGAACTTAGTGTTTTAACCTTTTAGGAATTAACAAGTGTAAATCCTATTTTTGATTAAAGGGTTGAGTAGACTAAATCATTGAAATAATATGCATAAAATAGCCACTATTTTGTTACATAATTGACTAGCTTTAACTTCTCTAAAAATAGTAATAAATAGTGAAAATAAAGACATACAAATGATCAGAGTGCTAAAAACTAAGATGGAAGCTAGTATAAGCATCATCAACTATATCCTTATGTTATAACCCCTCCTATATAGTATCACCATAATTGGATAGTAGTTCCATGTGGAGGACTAATGGCCTTTGTGCAAGACTATCCTGAACTTTTGGGTGCACTTGTGTTTCAATTTTTGGGGTCTATTCTTGTACACATGAATTATATAACTATATATTATTCTTAAAATGACTTGTTTATGAAGAAAACCCTAATAATCCTTTTAATTAAGGTATGAGCTAAAAAGTGTGTTCATTATTAGGATAGGAAATACATCCTTAACACCTCATTGTGAGGAGAGTTTCCTACATACCAACACTTAGAAGAGGGACTAACCTAGATGTAGTTCTCCCAAACTAAGTTCTAGTGAAAGTACAATTTATGATAGATGATAGTGGCCTTGAATTCCTTGAGTGTGTTTGAGATTTGAAATATTTAAAATTTGAGCTTAGGGCCATTGTAGATGGTAATATGCATAAGTAGGGAAGAATAACCTTAAATTGGCTCAGCTTGACTCATGTTTGAATAGGTATTTTGATCAAATTTTTGTATAATGGATAATGGGTTAAAGGTAATGTATTTACAATGAAATATGTTTAGGATGACCTTAAGATTATTTTAGTTTCAAAAATATATTTGTTCAAGAAATCTAGGGTAAAGGACATAAACACTATTTTGGGAACACTACCACCACATGGATATAGTATTCTTAATATGGCATTATTGTCTAGCTAGAAGAACACTAGGCACAAAGGGCCAAAATTAGGAAATGAGGGTCTAGGACTATGTTAGAGCTGACTAAGGACCCTACACGAAGATTGGATATGTGTGGTAATAGGTCATAAGATAGGTCTAGGGTTAAGCTAAGGATATGTAGTCTTAAATATCACTCTTATAATTAAAATACCACTTTTAGGTGATGAAATTCCCCCCACCACACCCTTATGATAAAAATGCATCAAAGTGAAATGAATAGGATAAAGGAAAATTAAATGTACCTAGACTTATCTAGGATGTGAAGTTTGAAAAGATGAATCTAAATATATAAAGTTGGGTCAAAGTATGTGAAGCATGATGAAATACATGTCCTAAAAATGAAACATGAATAAATTATTCCTTATTTAATATATATCAAAATCAAAATACTATGATTAGTAAAGAAGCAAAATTACATAAAGAGATGGGAAAGAGGAAAGGAATGAATACACCTTGTTGGGTACGTGAACTAATGTATGACCCTGGTAATAACCTGTGTGTATATAGTGATCAATCAGTGAATATTTTGGATTGAGATAATATATTACTCAATCCTTATGTGTGGGTGGCTCAATAACGTAGTATAGTTTTAACTTCATCATTGCCCACCCTTGTTCGGTGAATCATAACCTGTGAATAACTTGGGTTGGACTAATAATGTGTCCAATCCTATCATGTGGGTGGATCAATAACTCAATTAGGCTATAAATACATAATTTAACACCCATTTTTATTATATGCATCTAAAAATCAATTACATGAAGTACTAAAAATGCCTATGTATGTTAGCTTTACAGCTACTTAGGTACATTAGGTGGATTTGGGCCACTCAAAAATGCCAACCACTATAGATGGATTAAGGCATGAAACTAGTGTTAAATGGGAATATGATTTCAATTTTATATAACATAGAATATATCATTACATTTGATCAACCTATGTGTAACTAAGCACATGGAAATAATGTGATGCACACATGTCCCTAATCTAGTATCTGAGTATATTGATTTTGGATTGATTTATAATAACCTCATCAAAGTACTTGAATTAAATATGGGAATGGTAATTATGTGAATTATACCCTAATATGATTAATGGATATGAATATAATCTTAGATAATATGCATTTGAGTAAAAACTAAGTATAACTGATAACTGTGTAACTAGATTTGTGAAAACTTGTATTATACTTGATGTACTATTTTGACCAATCTGAGTTGTTCTAAAAATAAGTCTATTATATAGTAGTTACATGTGGCTCTAATATCCCCATTTTTGTTTTATTTTACTTTTGGTCTAAAAATTATGTCACTGTACTACTTTTTGAGTCACTATTTTTCCTCTACATTTACATGTGTCTAATTTTTTGTAATTGAGCCTGTGTTGAAAAATGTTCTATGAGTGAAATATAGGATCCTAATTTCTATGACAAACCCCTATGAATTCCTCCTCTTTTTATGGTATTTTTTTAATACTATGAAATAACTATCCTTAAAAGAAAAAGCTCTTTAAAATGTGTGTTAGAGAATTTATGATAATTACATGATAATTTAATATAATGTGCATAAACAACATCAAAATGTAATATTATTTGAGCATAAGTATGTAATTTAAGATGTATATTATGTATAACATTTTGAAAATATTTTTATATAGATGTAAATAGTGTATGTGATAGTAAATCTAAGTAATACTAAGTAACTAGCTAAGGGGATGGGTCATGATGTCCATCACGATACCCAAGTAGGAAGGGTAGATGCATGACGTCCCTCGTGGCATCAAAAAATGGTGTTTATATCAATCAAATAAAAATGTCATGTTTATTATTCATATAAGAAAACATACATACAAAACACATGAGGCACACAAAGTAGGTCAAGGGACCATAATACAAGGTGTTGATGCTTGGGTTTACACACTTGAGGAGATGCTCAAATATCCTCATCCAAGTGGCAAAATGGAATCACCTCTCTCATTTTGGGTGTAAATTTCATTGAGATGAATCTATAGATTAGGGTTTATATCCCCTTGATGTGCCTTTAAAGCTTTATCTAATCTAGCGACTATGTATGAAAAAGGTTAAGAAAATAATTAAGAAAACAAGAAAGGATGTACCAATATATGATATCCTCTCACTTGACTAAAATGACTACTTAAATACCAATAAAGTTTCCTCACACAAGACTCAAAACTCTTTATGCATTATCACATCAGTGTTTCACGTGTTAGATTTAAGAAGGCATTCAACATTCAGGAGAGTAACAGATAATTTCAAGAAATAATATAGTTTTAAACCACTTCTAAAATGTCTATACACTTAAGAAAGAATACTAAAAATGACTTTTAACAATTATCTTTTTGCACATTTGGTAGGTAATTGAGGATAATATGTTAGGAAAGATAAACTTTCACTAAACAAGAACAACACAATTTAGACCGATACACAATAGTGCAACATGTGAATGGAAAATAACTTGTATTATATCTTCAAGAGTTTTCCAAGTACAAATCTGGCTAGAGTTTTCCAATAACTAGTAGAGGATTTTTAAAATATTAAAAAGAATATATATATATATATATATATATATATATATATATATATTTAGAAGGGAGGTCAAGCAAATGAAATGCAAAGATAAATCAAACATGTGTCAATTGAGAATAGGAATAGTTACTATACATTATGTAAGATGTTTTTAATGGTTATACAAGTAGAATCAAGATGTCTCAAACTATGTTTTTATATAAATGGGCTCAGCTATTATAAATTTGTTTTGATATTAGCTACTTTTTACTAGCTCATCATGCTGTGAAATGGTGTAAAAACTCAAATTATTGACCTACCTATTTATACTTATTATGCATAGATGCTCAGACCTCACCATTTTTCATCTTCTTATCTATCTTTAGGGTCCTACACTTTTGTTTTTAACTCCATCAGCTATTCCTTGTATCTTGATATTGATGTTCTATAGGTAGTCACATTTTGGGTATTTATTTTAGACAATTTGTCTATGGCCATTTGTCTTCAGACTTTTCTATCAAGTAATTTCTTTCAACATTTTTTCCTAAAGGAAATATACTTGGATATCTCTTCTCGTGGACAATTCTTTTCTTTCAGGGTTTTTTTTGTTTTGGCATTTTGTTCATGGATAATTCCCCCAAAATAATTCATTCAATTTTTTTGTCTTTTGATAATTTTTTTGAAAGAATTCCTTGGACAATCTTTTTGAATTAATTCTTTTAGACTTTTTGCAAATGACCCTTCAACTTTACAAGTGACCTTCAAATAAAATTTCAAGTGTCTTTCATCTTTTAGAGATGAACCCTTCATCTTTTATGTCTCTTTCTCTTTGGCCTTCCTATGGATACCCTTTGGGAAATTCATCACATACTCTTTGGAAGATTGAAAATGGTCCTTTGAAAATGCAACTGGACCTTTTAGAAATGCATGTAGACCTTTCTAGAAAATTGTAATGGACATTTTAGAAGTTTTAAGTTACCTTTAAAAAAAATTGCAATGGACCTTTCATAAGTTATAAGGTACCTTTTAGAAAGGCAAATGTCCTTCAAATTAAAAAAAATCCTTCAAAAAAGTTGTAAGCATCTTGTAGAAAGGTAAGTGTCCCTCATAAAAATAGAAGTTGTCTTTTTTAGTTAAAATATACTCTTTGGAAAAAGAAAAACTTCCTTGAGAAAAGTTGTTTCAAATAAAATGTTTGAAACAATTCCTTAAAAAAGTTGTAATTTGCCCTTCAGAAAATCTATCTAGAATAAATTGTCTGTAAGAATTTGACACTTAAACAAAACCCAAAAACAAAACCCAAAAGAATTCATACTTAAACAAAACCTAAAAGATTTCATGCTTTAAAAAAATCTAAAATAATTCATAATTGAACAAAACCTAAAATAATTAATACATGAACAAAACCTAAAATAATTAATACTTTAAAAAAACCTAAAAGAAATATTTTGAAGGAATTAATGTTTATGCTTTTTCCATGGGTTTTAGACATAAAACTTCTCCTAAATGAAAATTTATACTAGATCTAACCAAACATACAGACAAGTGGTTGGGTTTTTTCATATGGGTGGCCAATTTTGGCCTAAAAGGTCAAAATTTGGTCAACAAAATGGTGACTCACAGGGGTAGTGTGCCTACTATATTGACTAGACTAGTAGCCTTATCCAACTAATGGGTAATGGATTCAATATATTCTTGAAGATGGATAATAATGATTATGACAAAACTAAACACAAGAAAACACACCACACAACAATAATAAGATCGAGCAAAGACAACACAAAACAAGATAAGGACAAACTCACACATGTGCATACGCACTTAGGGAACATAAAGAAAGTAGGAAACTATGTATAAAGGAAACAAATAATTTAAGTAAAATTGGTTTAGATATATCCCATTGACTGGGATATGTAGTTATTCTCCATCTAACTTTGAGAGTTGGAAAGTATTATGTTATTTTCATTGTGTGATCACATATGGGCCACTCCACAAAGCATCAAAATTTGTGTGTCTTCCAAGTTTGTCTCTATCTTCATCCCATTTTAGGATAATTTCTCCCTCTCTAAAAATCCTTGACATGGACTTATTTTCACAATACTTCTTTGTTTACTCTTGCTGAGTTGTCATGGTTTGTATATCTTGATCTCTTATCTCCTCAAGCTCCATCAAATCACATAATCTAACTTCCATGATACCATTATACATCAATTATAACTAATAGGTGAGGTTTAAAGTTGGTAACTCAAGTGAGATAGGAATTCTATCCTCCCTTCCATACGCAATTATATATGATGAATTTCCAATTTCTCTCTTCAGGGTGATCCTATTAGCCCAAAGGGCTATCTTCATCTTGGTATGCCAAGTCCTTTGATTTTCCTCCATTTTTCTCTTTATGATCCTTATCATATTAATGTTTGTGTACTCATCTATTCCATTTCCATGGGGGTAGTAGTTAGAGGAGGTGCTGAGATAGATGCCATGTTTTAAAGCCCATTCACATGTCCTTATTCCTAAGAAGGATAATGCATTATCTAAAATGATTGTTAAAGGAGCTCCAAACCTAGTTACTATACCTTCATAGAAATTTAAGACTACATTTTCATTTACCTCTTTAATAGCTATAGCCTCCACCCATCTTTTAAAGTAATCAGTGGCTATCAATACCCACTTGTGACCAACACTAGAAGGAGGATTGATCAGACCTATGAAATATAAACCCCATTGGATAAATGGTTGTTCAACCTAGATTGGATGAAGAGGCAAGGTAGATATCCTTTATTCCATAAAAATTAATACACTTTTGGAATTTTATTACCCAATCATGGGCATCCTTAAACAAGCTAGGTTAAAAGTATCCAGCCCTCATTATCTTGGTAGTTGTGGTTCTGGGAGCAAAGTGACCACCAGTTGGTTCATCATGGAACACATGTAACACTTTTTCATTCTAGTCCAAATCAATACATATCAACAACACCTAAAAGTTCCTTTGTAAATAAAACTCCATCAACAATTATATAAGGAATGGATTGCAACCTAAAGTACCTTTGTTTAGCCCTATCAAGACCTTGTGGACACTCACTAGTTTGAAGGAAATAGATCATGTCTTGTGTCTAACTTCTCATGGTTGAAGGTATAACTACTATAGGATCATCATGGAGTGCCAAAATAACTTATTTGTTCTATTTCAAGTTTGAAGCAAGATACTCACACATTCCTTTTCCTTTCACTAACTTGGTTGTTTTGATCTCCAAATCATATTTCATCACTTTGGTTATCCAGCCTACCCTTTTTTCATTCAAATATCTACTCAGTAGAAATTATTTCACACTAGGATGAGGCACACAAATATTAATCTTGTTATTAGACAACATATGCCTAAACTTTTTATGATTGAAACTACTTATTTTTCAACATATGTGTATCTTGTGTCATAGCCTTCTAAACCTTGACTAAAAAATGCAATAAGTTACTCCAAATTTTCACCATTAGCTTGAGTAAGCATGGTAGAAATTACCTCTTCATTCTAAAAATTATATAGGTTGAATTGCTTGGAGAAATTAGGACTTGCAAGGGTAGGAACTTGGGAAATGGCTTCTTGATCCCCTTAAAACTTTATTTCCTCCTCCCTTTCCAAGTGAATATCTCATCTTTCATTAGAATGGAGGTTAAGGGATTGAATAGGGTATCAAAATTAGGAATAAACCTCTTAATGAAATTTATCTTTCCAAAGAAACTTTTCAAACCTTTCTTATGCTTAGGCAGAGATAATATTAAAACAACATTCACACTCTCATGATCAATAGACAAACCTTTCTCAGAAATAATGTGGCCTAAGATTTTGCCTTCATGAATAATAAATACTCATTTATTTGGGTTTAGAGAGATTCCAAACTCTCTACACCTCCTAAAAATCTGCCTTAGGTATTTTATATGATCATTTACATCTTTGGAAAAGACTATCACATCATCCAGATAAACCAGTACAATGTCATTGAATAATCTTTTAAAATCCATATCCATTACACATTGAAAATTACCTCCAAAATTTGACAATACAAATTTCATCTTCTTATAGGCATATTTTCCCCATTTGGTGGTGAAGCCTATCTTGTATTGGTCATTTTATTTCACCAAAATCTGATTGTATTGAGAATAACCATCTAGGAGAAAAAACCTCTCACTACCTACCACTACTTGTAGAATTTTCTCCATATAAGGGAGGGGACAATGATCTCTCAAAGACAATCTATTAATGTCCCTAAATTCCACACACAATCTGATCTCCCCATTCTTCTTTATAATAGAGACTAAGTTTACCAACCAAGAAGAATGCTCGATAGGAAAAATGATTCTAGAGTAAATCAACTTAGAGAGCACTTTCTTCATGAGTGGTTCAATCTTGGAATTGATTATACTTTGCCTTTATTTGATGGGTTTGGAATTTTCATCTATATCTATCATGTGTTGAGCCAAAATTGGGTCAAAACCCTTCAAATCACTATATTCCCATAAAAAAACACTAAACGCTTTGCATAGTTCAATGAAATCATGCTTTTCTTGACTAGTGCATACTTTTCCAAGTGCAAGTATCTTATCCTTAAATATTTCTTATTTTTGGTAGTTATCTTGTTTTTTTGGCATTATTACCTTTTCCTTCTCTATCTGATCATCATCATTGAAAGTGCTCTCGAGAGTGACTAGGAATTTAGGGAGTTTGTTAGACTTCAATTGCATAATATTCCCTCCATCTTGTTGTTGTAGTTTAGATTGATTCCTAAAAGAAAATTTAACTTCTTCCTATAGAAAACATGTTATTTTATGGTTACTATCAAACAACTAAATATTAGTGATGTTATCTAGTATGGAGGGTCTTACGGTCACTTTTAGATGATGTTAGTTCTTGTCCTCTTTTATCCTTTTTGGAACATCAAACTAAGCTCCAATTGTTGCTAACCTATCAGTATGTTTATTATCTTCTCTTGAGATAAAAGTGATATTAAATTCCATGAATTATTATACAAGGTCCCAAAATCTATTATAAGACTTGATCAAGGAGTTCTTAGTTAAATTCATTCCTCTAACTTGATTGACAACAAGCTCGCTATCACCAAACAATTACAATTCTTTGACACCTCTTTTCTTTGCCCACTCAAGACCATGAATAAGGGATTCATATTATAATACTTTATAGGTGTAAGAGAAATAAAATTTTAAAGTTAAAAAATACATTTCTTTGGAAGGTGAAACCAACATTGCTCCACCACTGACCCCAATCTTACTTCTAGACCCATCAAAGGGAAACTACCATAAACCATTAACATCCTCACTTAAATTCATCAAATTTGGCACTAAAGAGTATTTATAATGAATATAATATACTCCAATACTATATTACTCAATAAAAATGTAAGGATCATGCACATAGTTGTCATCTCCCCACTCATCTAAGAACAAATCAGAACTCCTTCAAGGGAAGATGATACGGATTGGTCAATATGAAACTTGTCTTCATCAATGATATCATAGTTAACATTTGATACCTTAGGTGAATATGGTTCCAAGTGATATATATGAATAGGTTTTGACTCAATCTTCCCCTTAGTTCCATATTTTTTCTAAACACCATGTAGGACCAATTAGCTGCCAATTATCCTCCTATCTTAGATGTAAAGTCTCTTGATAAGCAAAGAGAAAAATAGAGAGCTAAATATACTACCACAACATCATGATGAATTTAAAAGGTATGAAAATCATGAAGGATCAAGTTAAAACCTTTCAAAACCCCCAAAGTCTTGGCTGGTGATCCATCCAATTATAAAACTCCTTTAGTCATTGGCTCATATTTGATGCAAAGCTTATCTGTTATGCATTTGGGCATAACTGATGTGCTTTCTCTACTATATATGATAAAATTATGAACCAATAAATAAAAAATAATTAAGGATAGGTATATAGGAGGATTATTCTCATCTTTCTTCACCTAACCATCTATAGATTGAGTTCTATTGACCAAAACCACATTGTCATTTCAAAATGCGCTAGCTTGTTTACCCAAACCATACAATTCCTTTTGGAGTATATATTTATAGCTTCATAATGATAGATAATACCATCATGAAATGTTCATATTAATATTATTCATCATTCCATAACATTAATGGAATAATTACTTACCTTGGGATTCTCTTTCTAAACATTTACACCTTGTGATGTAACTTATGGAGGTACATTTGTAGCAACTATCCTAAAGCTTTGAATCCTCTAATTTTTTTTGTGTTTTAGGAGATGAATTATATATACCTACATTTTTACCTAATTTAGGATTCAAAACATGTCCTTTATTTGTTCCTAGAGTGTCCTCAATATCCCTCCTCTCAGACCTAGTTTTGGAAACAACACTAGTATTCTGATTGCTTATATTCCCCATGTAATTAATGGCACAAAACCACCCTCTAAATGATTCATGAGAGTGGAATTATAATTATCATATCTTCTCTCCATATTTAATTTTTTTGGCATCTCAAAATTTGAAAATTTAGATGTTTGATCACTGTGTGTAGTCATGCCTTGATTTTGCATCTCATTGGCATAAGCAACTTGTTCTTCAGCATGTTTAAAAGATGGATAATTAGGTTGTTCTTAGACAAATTTTTTTGAGTGGGAACAAGGTATTTTTAATATGAAGTAACGTTAGGATCATATCTTTGATAAGGTTTCACATAGGTGATTTGGCCTTATCCTTGTGCATCACCTTGAAAAGGAAGTCTATTTATTTGTCTAAACTAATTGTAGGATTGATATGGATTGTATCATTGTGATTATTGCATTTTGAGAGCAACCAATTCATTTGTAACACTTTGAATCAGGATTTTAACTTCATGTATTTCATTTGTAGGGGCAATGGTATATTTTTCTTATCCAAGAAAAGGAGTTAAAGTGGGTAATATACTTTGATTAGGAGATCAGGGAATAGTGGCATTAGAGGTCTAGGAGCTATCTTTCCCACATAGACAAGACAATTATTAGCATTTATGGATATTTCATAGGTACAAGGCAATATTTTTCCACCCATAGATTGAATCATCATAGCAATGTCACTATTCAATGCTTTCAAATAATATAAAAATGCATAGTTTGTAGTTGGCCTCACAAGAATTGGGATTCTTTCCCAATTTTTTTGGAACTTAGTATTAAAATATTGCATGAATTCATGTGGTGACCTATTTATTGTGATAAATTACTTAGCTATAGATAAGTGATCACTATTTTCCCCAAGCCTATTAGTCAATAAGATCCCCAACTCATCCCATGAGCCAATAAAATTTACAGGTAAGGTCCCATACCAATCCAAAAAATTTCCTTTGAAAGACAAGGCCAAAAACCTAATAGCTACATTTTCTTGGGTAATAATATGAATATTACAAATAATTTCTATATTATTGATGTGCCCAATGGTAGTAATTAGACCATCTCCACTTAAATATGGGACACTTTTGAGGCATGCTCCTAGAATTTGATCATATTGAGAAAAATGCAAGTGAGATGCCCCCCAAAAAGGCATAAAAGGTTGTCTTATAACCATTTTGGAATAATTCATATGGATGTTAGGAATGGAATGCAATACAAACTTGGAATCTTTGAACATAAAACATATTTTGTAAGGATGAGTGTTTACAAATCTATACCTTTTGGTGGAATATGGAGGTAATTCCACAAACTCAAAGGGTACACCTTTAACAAGAGACTCGTGGTCACCTTTAGCATAGAAATAAGGATTGAAAATCAACCAAAGACTTTAATTATTCAATGTATTCATTAGGTACTGAATGTAGATGCTTCTTTATCTACAACCATGTCAATACTAGCACCAATCTTGAGTAATGTTCTAAGACTTAGATGTCCCATCGGGTGTGCCAAAAACTATTGAAATTTGGATTTGTACCCTTGAGGAGATGCTCAAATCTTGTCACCCAAACAAAAAAATGGAATCATCTCTCTTTCTATGGTGAAAATATCATTGAGATGAATCTTTAGTTTAAGATCTAGCTCCCCTTAATGCACCTTTAAAGATATCTCTAATATATCAACTATGTATGAAAAGGGTGAATAAAATAATTAGGAAAATAAGTGGTGATGAACCAATATATGATATCCTCTCACTTGACTGAAATTACTACTTAAAGACCAAAAATGTTTCCTCACACAAGACTCACAACTCTTAGTGCATTATCACATCAATGTTTCATGCATTATATTCAAGAAGGAATTTGACATTTAGGAGAGTAAAAGATAATTCCAAGAAAGAATATACTATTAAACCACTTCTAAAATGCCTATACACTTACTAATAAATACTAATAAGGACCTATAATAATACTCTTTCTACACATTTGGTAGGTAATCAAGGATAATAGGTTAGGAAAGATAAACTTTCACTAAATATGAAAAACATGATTTAGATCGATACATAATAGTGCAGAATGTGAATGGAAAATAACTTGTATTATTACTTCAAGTGTTTTCCAAGTACAAATATGGCCTTATTTTTTCCAATAACCAATATTGGATTTTTAAAAGAGTTGAAAGAATACACATACATAGTTTTTTGGAAGGGAGGTCAAGTGAATGAAATGAAAATATCAATTAGACATGTGTCAACTAAGAATAAGAATAGTTACTATACATTTTATAAGATGATTTTGATGTTTATAGTAGTAGAATCAATTTTTATCAAACTATGTTTTACTATAAATAGGCTTAGCTATTAGAAATTTATTTTCACATTAGCTAATCTTTTTTATCTCATCGAGCTATGAAATGGTGTAATAAATCAAACCATCAATCTACCCATTTCTACTTTTTATGCATAGATTATGAGGATCTCACCATTTGTCATCTTCTCACTATCTTTAGGTTCCCACACTTTTGTTTTTAACTTCAATGTCTATTCCTTTCAGCTTGAAATTGACATTTTGTGAGCTATCACCTTTTTGGGTATTTATTTTAGATAACTTATCTATGGCCATTTTTCTTTGGACTTTTCTATCAGGCAATTTCTTTCAGCCTTTTTTCGAGATGGAAATCTACTCAGATATCTCTTCTGTGGACAATTATTTTCTTTGAAGATTTCTTTTGTTTTAGCATTTTATCTATGGATGATTCTCCTAAAAGAATCCATTTGGATTTTGTAATGAATTTACTTAGCTATTCATAAAGAATGATTTTATATTGCTCAAAATAAGAAAATACAAGAGATTACATCATGATAATTGATAGCATAATAGAATACTAGATAATATAGCAAATCCACTTTGAGGGGGCAACCTCTAAAAAAATTCACTAATAGCATAATAATTAACATGATAATTAAAAACTAACCACTACCTCCTATATACAGCCTACTTAGCCAAGGTTATTCCATAGTCTGACCTATATAAGAACATAGAGAAATGTAACAAGTAAATAAAAGAGATATGTGAGCCACAAGTCGACCACACATATCCCTAAAAACACTAATGGTTAAGGGAATAACAAGCCCTTACCCTTCAAAACAACATTATCCTCAATGTTTTGGAAACTTTGGATGCTACTTCACAAATGCTTCATCCTCCAAAGTGGCATCTTCACATGGTAGATGCTTCCATTTGATCAGGTATTTTGTAATTTCTCTAAAATGTAGTTACTTGGTGTGCCATTGAAGGATCACCTCAGGATCAAGAAAAATTATACCTTCCTCATGCAATTTTGGTAATTCCATTTTAATGGTAACTCTATGTCTAATGACTTTCTTTAGCAATGATACATGAAATACTATATGTATGCTAGTGGATGAAGGAAAATATAACTTGTAAGCCACACTGTAAAGTTTTTACAAGATCTGATAAAGACCATAATACTTAGGGGATAACTTGTTATCCTTTATTTATTACTTCAATGACATCTATTTTTATGGATATAAGCAAAAAAAATACCCAATCACTAATGTCAAAATACCTCTAACTTCTATGTTGATCTACTTGTTTCTTCATGTGATTCTAGGCCATAGCTAAATTTTCACATAAAGTTACAAGGACCTATTGTTGATGGTGAATATGTTCTTCAAATAACAAAGCTTAGGATGGACCTTTAAGGTTGAAGTGATGGATGGAGGAGGGTATCTATATAGTGCCACAAAAAGAGATATTTTGGAAGAACTATGAATACAAGTATTATACCACCATTTAGCAAGTGGCATCCAATGAACCCATTTATCATATTTATCAGAAACAAAACAATAAAGATATCCTTCCAAATATTTGTTGAATACCTCAATTTTTCCATCAGATTGAGGATGATAGGATGAACGATGAGCTAATTGGGTGCTTTAACATGTAAATAACTTAGTCCAAAAATTACTAGTAAAAATGGGATCTCTATCACTAATAATGATCTTAGGGTCCCATGTTCTTGAACTATATTGATAAAAGTAGAAGCTACTATACTAGTAATAAATGGCCAAGATAATGAACAAAAATGAGCATACTTACTAAGATGATCTAAAATAACCATGATAAATTTTTTACCATCAAATCTTGGTAACCCTATAATTAAATCCATAGATACCTATTGCAAATGCTAGCTAGGGATAGATAAATGCTATAAAAGACCAAGAGATTTGATAGTTTTGCCTTGGTTTTGTTGATAGATCATACATTCAGCCACATATTTCTAGACATCCCCATTGAGACCTTCCCAAAAAAATTATTGCTTGATCCTGTGATAGGTTTTCAAAGATCCTAAATGAGCCCCAATTGGAGTTGCATGAAGTTATTGAAGGATTTTTTGTTTAAGAATAGAATTATTACATAGTTAAAATCTATTTTTATACCATAATACATTACCTTTCCATGTGAATTTTTCAAATCCACCTAAACCTTGCTAAAGATTTTGAATCAAATCATGAGTAGTACTATCATGTTCCAATTTTGATCATACTTACTCTAGCCAATCAGTCTACAAAATGGTTATGGCACATAGTAACACCTCAACTAATTCATCTTTTCTAGATAGTGCATTTACCACCACATTGTCCTTGCCTTTTTGTAGACTATTTCAAAATCATAGCCTAACATCTTAGTTACCCATTTATGTTGTTCTTCAAATGACAACCTTTGTTCTAAAAAGTATTTAAGACTATCATGTTCATTTTTTACTTGAAAGTGATGACCCATCAAATAAGATCTCTATTTTTTTAATGCGTGCAAAATGGCCATCATTTCCTTCTCATGGATGGGCTTGAGCTGATTTTTACCCTTGAGTTGATGAATTTCAAATGCTAGTGGTCTACCTTTTTACATGAGTACATCACCCACACCATACATAGATGCATCACATTCAACCATAAAATTCTTAGAAAAATTAGGAGTGGCTAATACTAGAGTAGTGCACATAGCCAATTTCAATTATACATATACCTAGATAACTACATCAATCCACTGAAAGGAGTATTTATTTAACAAAGAGGTAAGTGGGGCTACAATACTACAATAATTTCTGACAAATCTATGATAGTAAATAGTAAGCCCCAAAAGTCCTTAAAGTTGCTTGAGTGTCTTAGTAATTGGCCAGTCCACCATTTCTTGGATATTTTTAGGATCCACTTTTACTACTTCATAAGACACAAAATCACCCAAATATTCTGCCTCAGCATCCCCAAAAGTACATTTGGAAGGTTTAGAATATAATTGATTTTGCTATAAAATGGAGAGTGCCTCTTTCACATGTTATAAATGGTTTGCCCAAATTTTACTATAAGTGAGATATCATCAAAGAATACCAAAAAAAATTCTTCAAAAATGGATTAAAAATAGTATTTACCAAACTCTAAAAAGTATATGGTGTATTTATTAGGCCAAAAGGCATAACCAAAAACTCATAATGGCCCTCATGAGTCCTAAAAGTGGTTTTGGGTGTCTTCATCATGGATCCTAATTTGAATATACCTAGAATGTAGATCTAACTTGGTACAATAGAGAGCACCATTTAATTTATCTATCAAATGATCAATGATAGAAATTGAAAATTTATCTTTGAAAATGTACTTTTTGAGTTCTCTATAGTTAGGTCAAATCCTTCAAGTGTCATATTTATTTCTCACCATGACAAGTGGTAAAGAGCATTCACTTTGGCAATGGAGAATGATTCCTACATCCAACATCTCTTGTAACATATTTTCAATTTCACTTTTTTGGGCATAGGGATACCTGTATGGCCTGATGGTGGGTGGTGTACTTCTAGGAATAAGTTTGATAGCATGATCATGTATATGACTATGTGAAATTATTTTTGGCATGTCTCTAAAAACAATAAAATGAGCAACAATTATTTCTTATAGATCGAGAGGTGGAGATGGATGTACTTCCATAGAAAACAAGTGAGTTGAAAATCCCTTAGCACCCTTATAAAGAATCTTTGTCATTTGATGGGAGTTAACAAGTTTGGAAGATTTAGCCTTTAATCCTCTTAGCTCAAACGTCCTTTCTTCAAAATGAAAATGCATGAATAACTATTGAAAAATCATCTCAATAGTACCCAAAGTGGTGAGCCATTGGACTCCTATAACAATATCAGCTCCACCCATTGGAATATCAAACATAGGAGAATCTAATAAGTAGTCTCCCATGGCCAACTTAATACTATGACATTTTCCTAAACAACTGATAGTACCACCATATGTAATCATAACTTAAGATTCTAGAGTTGGATAGATTAAATAGTTCAAATGAGAAACCAACTTACTATGGATGAAGTTGTGCGTGCTCCAAGAATCAATCAAGACAGTGAACTTTTGTTTCTTAAGGAAACCCATCACCTTAAGACTTTGGGGATTACTAATACCTAACATGGAATGGCATTAAATAGTAGGCTAAGACTCTTTAGGTTCATCCTCAAGAAATTCTACTTTTGCATCATATACTTCTACATCATCTTCATCATCATTGGCCCCTTCAATGTAAAACAACTAATTTTTAGCACAATGATGATCTTTGATCAATTTACTATCACAACCATAACACAACCCTTTGGCTTGTTTCACCTTAATTTATCATTATGTTAATCTAGTGGGTTGTGGAAATGATGGTGCTAGAATTCATGATCATGACTAGTAGTGAAAGTTTTCCTTTTGACCATCTCTTTTTATTCTATCATGCATGCCTTAGGAATAGCTTATGATATAGATGCTGGGATAAAAATTTGAACCTCATATTAGATGTTATCTTTGAGGCCACCCAAAAATAAATCCATCAAATTTATCTCAATGATATTTTCCACCTGTAAAGAGAGATTCTAAAATTGATGAATATAATCTTTCACAAGTCCTATTTATCGTCGCTTGGATAATTGGCTAAAATAGTTCTCAAGGACATTATTCTGATAATTTTCTATCAAATCCTTAGTAAAATTTTCCATGAAATAGGAGTACCATTCTTTTTATTTTGAGCACATAATCAACAATACATAGATGCCACCATCACCCTTTGAGAACTAAGGGTTTGATGCAACTCAAACAAGCTCTCAATTTGGTTAATCCAAGTGAGAGGATCCTTACCATCAAACTTTCGCATGTCTACTTTTGGCAACATCAATTTCATACTAGCATGGGAGTTATTGAGAGGAGAATTTTAATGTTGAAGTGGAGGTTTTTTAGGCTTAAATTGAGATGTGAGGTTACCCAATTACGTAGTGATATGCTACAATTCACTATGAACTCCATTAATCTCTCTGTGCATCCCTAAAACATCATCTTGGATTGCAATAATGTCATCATACCTTAGAAAGGTTTTTATGTCATCCTAAAGCTGAGAAATCATTAGATCTAAAGTTCCAAATTCCATGTCATTGGTAGAAGGATTCTTAGGAGTTTCTAGTGCCCCTTTTCTTCACCAAGTTAAATGACCTACCATAAACAAACCTTAGGAGGGTTTTTACCCTGAAATAAAATGTGTACCCAGAAATTGTACCACTGTGATCACCTTATCAAGATGAATCCAATGATTACCTTTGTGCACTAGAGTAAAATTTTTGATAACAAAAAATTATACAAATAGAATATACCATTACAATCATCTTATTGAGATGAATCTAATGATTGCAAGTGTGCAAGGGGAAAAATTTTTCCATATATATAATTTTTAATTTTGTTTTCAAAAAATCATTTCAAGCAATACTGTGCTGATAGAAAAAAAAAATTCTTCTCAGATTGCAAGTTATGTTTTTTCATTTTCACTACTCCTAGAAGCCATGAATTGCTAGATTTGTAAAAAATGCTATAGGAAACTTTCCCAAATCAAAGATTTGATACCACTTGTAATTAAATTACTTAGGTATTTGTAAATAATGATTTTATATTACATAGAATAAGAAAATATGAGAGACTACACCATGATAATTAACAATAGAATAGAATATTGGATAATATAGCAAAGCACTTTGAGGGGTAAACCTCCATAATAATGGAATAATAGTAGAATACTTAACATGATGATTAAAGACTAACAACTATCTCCTATATATAGTCTAATTAGCCAAAGTTATTCCATAGGCTGACCTATCTATGAACATAGAGAAATGTAACATGTAAATAAAAGAGGTATGTAAACCACAAGTTTTCCACACATATCCCTATAAACACTAATGGTTAAGGGAATAACAAGCCCTTCCCCTTCAAAACAACATTATACTCAATGTTGTGGGAACTTTGGATGCTACTGCACAAATGCTTCATTCTCCAAAGTGGCATCTTCACATGGTAGATTCTTCCATTTGATCAGGTATTTTGTAATTGCTCTAAAATGTAGTTTCTTGGTGTCCCATTGAAGGATCACCTCAATATCAAGAACAACTATACCTTCCTCATCCAATTTTGGTAATTCCATTTGAATGATAACTCTATGTCTAATGAGTTTCTTCAGGAATGATATATGAAATACTATATGTATGCTAGTGGATGAATGAAAATCTAACTTGTAAGCCACACTGTAATGTTTTTGCAAGATCTGATAAGGCCCATAATACTTAGGGGACAACATTTTATTATTTATTTATTGCTTCAATGACATCTATTTGTATGAATAGAAGCAAAAAAAACCCAATCACCAATGTCAAAATACCTCTCACTTCTATGTTGATCTGCTTGTTGCTTCATGCGATTCTAGGCCATAGCTAAATTTTCACATAATGTTGCAATGACCTCTTGTTAATGGTGAATATGTTCTTCAACTACACAAAGCTTAGAATGGACCTTCAAGGTTGAAGTGATGGATGGAGGGTGGTATCTATATAGTGCCACAAAAGGAGATATTTTTGGAATAACTATGAATACAAGTATTATACCACCATTTAACAAGTGGTAGCCAATGAACCCATTTATCCTATTTATCAGAATAAAAACAATAGAGGAGATATCCTTCCAATCATTTGTTTACTACCTCAATTTTTACATAAAATTGAGTATGATAGGATGAACTATGAGTCAATTGGGTGCCTAAACATGTAGATAACTTAGTCAAAAAATTACTAGTAAAAATGGGATCTCTATCACTGACAATGATCTTAGGAGTCCCATGTAGTTTTTGAACTATATTGAGAAAAGTAGAAGCTATTATACTAGCAATAAATGGCCAAAATAATGAACAAAAATGAGCATGCTTACTGAGATGATCTAAAACAACCATGATAACATTTTGACATCAAATCTTGGTAACCCTATAATGAAATCCATAGATACCTCTTCCCAATGCTAGTTAAGGATAGATAAAGGCTATAAAATACCTAGAGTTTTGATGGTTTTGACTTTGTTTTGTTGATATATCATACATTTAACCACATATTTCCAGATATCCCCATTGAGACCTTCCCAAAAAAATTATTGCTTGATCTTGTGATAGGTTTTAAAAAATCCTAAATGACACCCAATTGGAGTTGCATGAAGTTCTTGAAGGATTTTTTTGTTTAAGAAGAGAATTATTACATAGGTACAATCTATTTTTATACCATAATACATTACCTTTCCATGCGAATTTTTCAAACACACCTAAACCTTGCTAAAGATTTTGAATCAAATAATGAGTATTATTATCATGTTCCCATTTTGATCATACTTCCTTTAGCCAATCAGTTTAAAAAATGGTTATGGCACATAGTAATGCTTCAATTGATTCATCTTTTCTAGATAGTGCATTTGCCACCACACTGTCCTTGCCTTTTTTGTATAATATTTCAAAATCATAGCCTAAAATCTTAGTTAGCCATTTATGTTGTTCTTCAGATGATAACCTTTGTTCTAAAAAATATTTAAGACTATCATGATCATTTTTTACTTGAAAGTGATGACCCATCAAATAAAATCTCCATTGTTTGACTACATGCAAAATGGCCATCATTTCCTTCTCATAGATGGGCTTGTGTTATTTTTTACCCTTGAGTTGATGAATTTAAAATGCTAGTGGTCTACCTTCTTACATGAGTACATCACCCATACCATACCCAAATGCATCACATTCAACCATAAAATTCTTAGAAAAATTAGGAGTGGCCAATACTAGAGTAGTGTACATAGCCAATTTCAATTATTCATATACCCAAATAGATACATCAATCCACTAAAAGGAGTCTTTATTTAACAAAGAGGTAAGTGGGGCTACAATACTACCATAATTTTTGACAAATCTATGATAGTAACCAGTAAGCCCCCAAAATCCTTAAATTTGATTGTCTTAGGAATTGGCCAGTCCACCATTGCTTAGATTTTTTTAGGATCCACTTTCACTACTTCATAAGACACCAAATGACCCGAATATTCAACCTCACCATCCCCAAAAGTACATTTAGAATGCTTGTCATACAATTGATTTTGCTTCAAAATGGAGAGTGCCTCTTTCACATGTTGAAAATGGTTTTCCCAAATTTTAGTATAAATGAGGATATCATCAAAGAATACCAAAAAAAAATTCCTCAAAAATGGATTAAAAATAGTATTCATCAAACTCTAAAAATTAGATGGTGTATTTGTTAGGCCAAAAGGAATAACCAAAAACTCATAATGGCCCTCATGAGTCTTGAAAGTGGTTTTGGGTATCTCTTCATCATGGATCCTAATTTGATGATACCCACCATGCAGATCTAGCTTGGTAAAGTAAAGAGCACCATTTAATTCATTTATAAAATCATCAATTATAGGAATTGGAAACTTATCTTTGATAATATACTTACTAATTTCTCTATATTTAGGGCACATCCTCCAAGTGTCATCTTTATTTCTCACCATGACAAGTGGTAAAGACCATTCACTTTGGCTATGGAGAATGATACATACATTCAACATATCTTGTACCATATTTTCAATTTCACTTTTTTGGGCATAGGGATACCTATATGGCCTGATGGTTGGTGGTGTACTACTAGGAAAAAGTGTGATAACATGATCATGTATGCGACTAGGTGGAAGTCCTTTTGGCATGTCTCTAAAAACAATAGAATGAGCATCAATTATTTCTTACAGATTAAGAGGTGGAGATGGGTGTACTTCCATAAAAAAACAAATGAGCTACAAATCCCTCATCACCCTTATAGAGAATATTTGTCATTTGATGGGAGCTAATATGTTGGGGAGATTTACCCTTTAATCATCTTAGCTCAAATGTACTTTCATTAGAATGAAAATGAATGAACAATTCTTGAAAAATCATCTCAATAATACCCAAAGTGGTGAGCCACTGGACTCCTAGAACAATATCAACTCCACCTATTAGAATAACAAACATAGGAGAATCTAATAAGTAGTCTCCCATGGCCAACTTAATACTATGACATTTTATTAAACAATTGATAGTACCACCATCTGCAATTAGAACTCAAAATTCTAGATTTGGATAGATTAAATAATTCAAATGAGTAGCCAACTTACCTTGGATGAAGTTGTGTGTGCTCCAAGAATCAATCAAGATAGTGACCTTTTATTTCTTAAGGAAACCCATCACCTTAATAGTTTGGGGAGTACTAATACCTAACAGGGCATGGCATGAAATAATAGGTTGAGACTCTTCAGATTCCTCCTCAAGAAATTCTATATCTGCATCATATACTTTGACATCATCTTCATCATCATTGGCCCCTTCAATGTAAAACAACTTATTTTTATCACAACAATGATATTTTCTCCATTTACTATCACAACCATAACACAACCCTTTGGCTTGTTTATGCTCAATTTATCATTGTGTTAATCTGGTGGGCTATGGAAATGATGGTGCTATAAATTTATGATCATGACCAGTAGTGAATGTTTACCTTTTGACCATCTCTTTTTCTTCTATCATGCATGCCTTAGGGATAGCTTATGATAAATATGTTGGGATAAACATTCAAACCTCATATTGGATGTTATATTTGAGGCCACCAAAAAATAAATCCATCAAATTTCTATTAGTGATATTTTCCACCCGTAAAGAGAGATTTTAAAATTGATGAATATAATCTTTCATAAGTCCTATTTACTGTAGTTTGGATAATTGGCTATAATAGTTCTCAAAGACATTATTCTAAGAATGGGCTATTAACTCCTCAGTAAAAATATTCCATGAAATAGGAGTACCATTATTTTTATTTTTAGCACATAACCAACAATACAAGGATGCCACCATCACCCTCTAAGAACTAAGGGTTTGATGTGGCTCAAATAAACTCTCAATTTGGTTAATCCAAGTGAGAGGATCCTTACCATCAAACTTACACATGTATACTTTTGGTAACATCAGTTTCATACTAGCATGGGAGTTGTTGAGAGGAGAATTTTAATGTTGAAGTGGAGGTTTGTTAGGCTAAAATTGAGATGTGAGGGTACCCAATTATGTAGTGATATGCTACCATTCACTATGTAATCCATTAATCTATCTTTGCATCCCTAAAACATCATCTTGGATTGCAATAAAGACATCATGCCTCACCAAGGTTTTTATGTCCTCCTAAAACTAAGAAATCATTAGATCTAAAGTTTCAAATTCCATGTCATTGGTAGAAGGAGTCTTAGGAGTTCCTAGTGCCCCTTTTCTTCCCTAAGTTGAATGGCATACCATAAACAAACCCTATGAGGGTTTTGACCTTGAAATAAAAAGTGTACCAAGAAATGGTACCACTGTGATCACCTTATCAAGATGAATCCAATGATTACCTTTATGTACTAGAGTAAAATTTTTTATTAAAAAAATTATAAGGATAGAATATACCATTAAAATCATTATTTTGAGATGAATCTAATGACCTCAAGTGTGTAAGGGGGAAAAAAATTCCATATATATATTTTTAATTTTTTTTTCAAAAAAGCATTTCAAGCAATATTGTGTTGATAGAAAAATCAATTCTTCTCAGATTGTAAGTTATGTTTTTTTCATTTCCACTACTCTTAGAAGCCATGACTCACTAGATTTGAAAAAAAATGTTGTAGGAAACTTGCCCAAATCAAAGATATGATACCACTTGTAATTAAATTAATTAGATATTTACAAACAATGATTTTATATTGCATAGAATAAGAAAATATGAGAGATTACACCATGATAATTAACAATGGAATATAATATTGGTGAATATATCAAAGCCACTTTGAGGGGGCAACCTCCACAATAATGCACTAATAGTAGAATACTTAAAATGATGATTAATGAGTAACAACTATCTCATATATATATTCTACTTAGCCAAAGTTATTCCATAGGCTGACCTATCGAAGAACATAGAGAAATGTAACAAGTAAATAAAAGAAGTATGTAAGCCACAAATCAGCCACACATATCCATAGACACATCAATAGCTAAGGGAATAATAGATTTTTTATATTTTGATAGTTTATTTGAAATAATTCTTTAGATAATATGTTTGAAAGAATTATTTATGACTTTTTACAAATGACCCTTTGGCTTTGCATGTGACCTTTGAAAAAAATTCAAGTGTCTTTCAGGTTTTGGAGATGAACCTTCAACTTTTCTATCTCTTTCTCTTTGGCCTTCTTGTGGATAACCTTCATAAAATATATCACATGCCCTTCAAAAGATTTAAAATTCAAGTGGACCTTTCAAAAATGCAAGTAGACCTTCCAAAAAAATTACAGCGGACCTTTTAGAAGTTGCATGGTACCTTTCAAAAAAATTACAACAAACCTTTCATAAGTTGCAAGGTACCTTTCAGAAAGGTAAACATCCTTCATCTTGAAAAAAAGTCCTTCAAAAAAGTTGTAAGCACCTTAAAAAAATGGAAGTGTCCCTTGAAAAAATTGAAGTTATCTTTTCCTGACAAAAGATACCCTTCAAAAAAAGAAATAATTCCTTCGAAAAAGTTGTAAGCTTCCTATTAGAAAATATGTGTCATAAATTTTTTTTGAAAGAATTTGACACTTAAAAAAAACCCAAAAAATATACCCAAAAGAATTCATACTTGAATAAAACCCAAAAGAATTAATACTAAAACAAAACTCTAAAGAAATCTTCTAAAGGAATTAACATTTATACTTTTTCCATGGGTTTCATACAAAAAACTTCTCCTGAATTTAAATGTATACTAGATCTAACCAAACATATAGACAAGTGGTTGGGTTTTTGAATATGGGTGGCCAATTTTGTCATAAAAAGCCAAAATTTGGTCAACACAAGGAACATGGGAACATGTCATTAAATCTAAGAAAATAAGACATATAAAGACATGTTCAAATTTCCACATATGTAAAAAAACAAGAAATTTGGATTAGAGCCACATATAAGGACATTTTAAAATGTCTACATACACAATCAATAAGGAACACAAAGACATGGGCATGGGTCTATGCATACAAACTATGAATAGAAGTGGCATAGAGCCAAAGAGTAATGGCGTATCCAAACACCCTCAAACATAAGAAGCATAGAGATAAAATCAAGTCTAAACTAGGAAATATATCCAAAAAGTAATGAAATATTCAAATTCCATCAAATATAAGAATCATAGAGATAAAATCAAGTCTAAACTAGGAAAAATAGAAATGAAAGTATGTGATTTAATGATTAAAGGGTAAAGATGTCTAAATTAGTTAAATAAATTTTAATAATTAAGCATCGATTTGCTATATAATTTGACATTTTTTGAATTTTGAAAACAGCAATATGAAGGCATAAATAAATACTTATTTGAAAAATGACTATTGTGGATGATCCAAGTTTTGAAAGTTGAGTTTTGGGTAGTTTTGACTATCATCAATGGGATTATGGTATCTATTTCCTCATTAGATAATAGTGCCCTATATGGATAGTAGCTCCATGATTGTGTAGTGTCCTCAATGTGATGATAATTTCCCATTTGTGGTATTTTTTTTTTATGAGAGTACTTGTGCCTATGTTTTTGGGTCCTATTCCTAGACACACAAAACCTAGAGATCAGTGTTATGCCTATAAAACCTTATTTAGTGTGAAAAATCAAATCCTCCTTGAAATTATATCATGATAAATAATTATGTGTTCATTATTAGAATAGGTTGAACATCCTCAACACCCTATTGTGAAGAGAGTTTCCTACATACCAATAGTCTAAAGAGGGATCAGGCCCAATTCAATTTTCCCACCTAGTGCTTGATGAAATAAAAAATTAATTCTAGAATGAGAGTGGACTTAAATACCTTAAATGTGCTTGAGCTTTGAAATATTTGAAAATCTTACTTATGGGTGTTTTAGATGGTTGTATGTAGAAGTAGGGTAGGGTAGGGATCAAATACCTTAATTTTGATCAATTTGTCTTTGGTTTGAATGTGATTTTACATCTATTTTTCATCTAGTGAATAAATGTAAATTAGACTTTTATTTATAGATTTTTATTTCTTATGATGATAATAAAATATTAATAGGTCAACCTTAGGAGGGGCACACATTTTTAAAAGTATATGTTGGGAAGAGCTAGGGAAAAATACACTAGCACCTAGTTTGGGACACTAGTGCCATGTGGTTGTAGTGTCTCAAATGTGGTACTAATGTACACTTGGTAGATTGTTGATCAAATTGGGTTAGGATCTAAGAGGAAAATTTTGGGGCTATGTTTTGACTGACTATAGTGACGGTGGTATTCACAATAATTTTAAAAGTGTGTCTAAGCCTCTATAATAGAGATATGGATAAGTTAGGAATAAGGTAACTCAAGTGACACTCTTAGCATTCAATTACCACTTTTAGGTGATTACATTCCCCCCCCCCCCCAACTTTATGCTAGTAATGTAGTAGAGTGAAGTGACTAGTATAAAGGAAAAATAAGTGTACCTAGACTTACCTTGGAAGTGAATCCCATGTATCTAATTTTTATTATGTGAATTTTGGTCTACATATATGCAACATGATCTAAATTAATGTCTTGTAATAAAACATGAAAAAATAATTCCTTACTTAATAGATGATCAAAAGAAAAAGACTATGCTAAAATAATGTAACTGATTAATGTTGAGTAAAGAGAGAGGAAAGGAATGAATACACCTCATTGGGTACACAAACCAATGCATGAACTTGGTGATAACCTGTGTGCGTGAGTGTACATAGTGATAATATTGTTGAATAAATTAGACTTAGATAATGGCTTGCTCAATCCTCATATGGATGGCTCAAGAACTCAGTCTAGTTTTTATAGACACCTAGAAGTGACCACTAACAGCTGCATATCAGACTTTGGATCAATTCTCACTAATATTTTGGACATATATCCTAAGAATTTTCAAATGTCTCAAATTTGTATTCATAACATGCAATATTGGACTTAAAACTAATTAAATGGACCAAATTCACATATCAATTAAATCAAAAGCATTCAAAATGTTAAAAAACCTAAAAAAGATTAATTACCATGTTAAAATGAATCAAATTCCTAAATTGAATTAGCCATGAGAAATGAAATGAATAATTAAAAATTCAAATTTAAAAATCAATGCATATCCTAGGAAATAATCATTATCTTTTTTTAGTTTTCCAAAATCCAAAATATCCTGCCCATGCTTATTCCATGCTAATCATGACCACTTGACACTTTTTAACCCTATTGGGATAAACTAATCCAACCAAGGTTAGGATCTAAATCATTCAAATTTGATTTCAAATCATATAAAATTAAGCCTATAGCTCTTCATTTAGAGAGCTTGGATAGAGTAATGTTATAATGCATATTTTTGAGCATGAAGAAAATACATAGTGTTATAATGCCAAAATTTAGCCAAGCCAAGCCATTTTCAAGCCATATCAAAGCATAATCCAAGACAAACATGATGAAAAGAGGAGATGGAGATATAAAACCCCATTGTTGAATACTTATTGAGCACAATATGAGTAAGCCAACAAACACATCATTTGGAGGATTCAAAGATTTGGTAAGGAACTTATGTGTAAGTTTCTTTCCATTTTTAGTTGAGATTTGTCATTTGTTGTTTGCTCACCAATCTTCCCCTATGATGTAGGCATGGATGTGTTATGATTTGTTACAATGTATTTTATTTAATTTGGTTTAATGGAAACTAACACTTGATCCAACCTCCCATCCATCATCAAATTCTTAGCATCACAAATGACACACTTTGTGGGAGCCAATGCATCCCATGTACCAAGAACATCAATATGTAGCTTTGAAATCTACATTTGGATTCTTAAATATCTCTAAAATTTATTTTATAACCTTGATTTGGATATATTGGATTTTGGTTTATTTCTTGGATATACATAGAGACTAGTGACAGTCAAGTACAACCAACGATGGCCTTAACCAACCATGATTCTATTTAATCGACCCCAATTCTATGTAAACTATTGATGGTTGAGTTTTAGTGGGAAAATGTTCATAAATATTTAAATTTGATTCTTTTTGTCATTTATATTTTTGATTTAAGGGGTTTTAGAGACATTTATTATTCATTGACTTGGTTTAACCTTGTAGTTTTTCTTGATATTTGTGTTAACCAAGGCCTAAATTAATGCTTTTATATTTTGCAGTTTTGCCTTTGGGTTGAATTTTGATGATTGAAGATCATTATAATAGACTTATTGGTAATAGTTGCCTAAACTATCACTATTTACTTATGATCATAAATGGTCATTATGTTTTTGAAAAATCAGAACCCGAGAGATAAAATTTAAAGATCATTTGACCAAAGACAAAATTACTTTAAAGTAGGTCATTATTATCTAAGAATTTCAGTTTTAAGGATCAATTTGAACACCAAATTTGCTTATTTAAACTAATCAAAAATTTAGTTTTGGGATTTTAAAGGGAATTAGTCAAATCTTACACATTTCAATTTGCGCACTAAAATGAACATCTTAAAACTTACACATTTGAATTTTGGTGTTTAAAACGAGTCTAGGATTGGTTAAGTCTTATAAGCATTTCATTTTTAGTGTTTAAAAGAAATGTTTATATCATGAAAATTCAAGTTGGTTTTTTTAAATTAACTCTTAGGCTAAGTCTCACACATTTGGACTTTTGGGCTTAAAATGAACCTAGATGCTTTTATTTCATTTGGTTTTGTGATTTTTTTTCTATTTTAATACTTAAGCCAAGGCCTAGTAATGAAAAACATCACATTCAATTAGTTCATTAAAAATCAAACTTCACTTGTAAATTACTTGAAAACTATATGTTGATTGTTTGTTTTTACAAAAAGGATAACACATGTATACTCTCACCCTATCCCATATAGGGAAATCATTGGATCAAAATCACTTGAATTTTAGTGCCTATTTTAAAGTGTAGAAATAAAGTTACGCAGGCTCTCTATTAGAGGTACAATCATTGATGGGGGATGAATCAGTGAGTCCAAATAATCTAACTTCAATTATAATCTCTATAAAAACTTTAACTAGTTAACACAAGGATTCATGAATCATACACATCATTCATAAAAATAAGAAAGAGAGATAATGCAAGATAAATCATATAACACATGACACATGTGGGAACCCTCTTGGGGGATAAAAACCACTAAAACCTATAATTGTAATATTATCCTATAATAACAAGATCTAATATATACCATATATAAATGATCAAGGAACTACAATCCCTATTTAGTGATACTATAATCCCACAAGGTGATGCCACATCTATCTAGTTGACCTGCAACAACCAAAACTTTTAGTAACATTCACATTTAAATGAGGTTGTAACCACCTTAGATGTTAAGCTACCACAACACCACCTATAAACACATCCACCTCTAAATTGATGTCTTCAATACTTGATGATGGACCTCTGCTTATCACTCTTCACATTAGTTGACACTCAATCTACAAGACCACTATTCTACCAAGAAAATTATGACCAATAGGTCATAGAAGTAGTCCTAAATCTATTATAATCTTCAAATCATCCTCAGAGTACTCTCCCCATATTTTGATCCATAAAACACACACATAAGCCTCTCTCCAATCGCACTTTAGTTTTTCATATAGATTTTAGAAATCAACATCTTTGATTTCATTATTTATAGATCAATCTTGATAAGCACTACCTTGGTCAGTCATTAGGCATGTCTTATCGCTTAAAACATATATCATATAAAGACATAGCTCAATACATTCTTCATAGGTCAGCCATAGCATCTATGGGTCATCTTTAAGGAACTACACCTTTTTATAAGGCCCTTATAGCCCTTTTAGGTCTCATGTTAACCCATTCCATCCTTTAACTCCCCTTTGAGAAAAAAATAATACATGACCAATTTCAAATACATGGCTCCACTCCTTATATACCCTTAAACATCCTCAAATGCTCATAGTAAACATAGCTCACATTTGTGTATGCTTTGTCAACTCAAACAAAGACCTTATATATAGGAACACCATTACCAAACACACAATCAACTTCTTAATCATTTTTTATACTCAATATAGATTGATCATGCTCCAAAATACTCACAAAAAATCCTCATGGAGTCTACAACATACTCCAATATCTAATTCATCATGAGATAATGAAATAGTATAAATACAGGCTCAAACATCCTTCTTGTGTCACTTGTAAAATAAGCAAGAACACATAGTCAACTTTTAACATTAATATCTTTAACTATACATACTTTCAGATCTTCAAATTAGGTTCATTAGATGCACCATGGATTCCTCTTCCTATTTTCTTTTTATATCATAAATAAATTGAAATTTATAAAAATATATAGATAAAAATATATATTTTTATCTTTTCCTTATGTGAAATTTAAATATTTGAATATCAACAGTCACAATTAACCTTCGAACATAATGCTCACATCTTGTGTCCTCTCAGTTGAGATAAAACACACACCATAATCTTATTTGATGTTTAACACATAGTCCACTAATGCCAAATGTTAAACCTCTATCACTTTGGCCTCATCTTGAGAAATATTTAAATGTTGAATCAACATGATCCATTGATCTTTGTAGATCAACCAAATCTTTAATGATCAATGCTCAATATTTGATCAAACTGAATGAATCCTTGTTCATTGTTGGATCCTTATCATGTACCTTTTCTTAGTTTTTAAGCATTATGTACCTCTCTTCATCTCACTACTTCCTAACTCCTTAGATAAATGCAAACCATTAGTATTGATTGAGTTTTAACTCTTTCAAAAATTACTATGAGGACCCTTTAAATATGCTTGAGTAGCCATTTTTGATCCTAAATAACTTCTTTTACACTTCATCGTAGGATCTCAAATTTGGACCAGATGATCTCCTCACATAGGGGAATTAGACCATATGACATAATGATCATGAAGCCTTTGCATATGTGAGATATATCACATTAAAAATCCTTCTCAAAATCTTCTGTCATAGAGCCAACTATGCTTATAATTTGTCTAGGAGACCAAGTTTACTCCTACATAACTTTTGTCATGCTTTAGCGCATGATCTCAAATTTAATATAAATAATGCATGATAAAAACTAAAAAAAACCATATGGTTAGTTTCTCTTGAAACTCTCACACATTAAATATATAACACCATCAAAATTCTCACTCGACTCTTCTTGCCACATTACAAATTTAGCTAAATATAGGAAAACATAGTCAAACTGCCTAGGAGCCAACTTTGCATATGCATATATTTTGACGTGCTACATCACATGATCTAAAAATTAGTGAAAATCATATAGGTATAAAAATAAAAAAAACCCATATGATAATTTTATATTTAAACCTCTATGAATGTGAATTGTGACCTCATCAACATGCTTACTAAGTTCTTTTAGGTGACATTGCAATTATGGCTAAGTATAGAAAAACAATGAATTTTGACTCAAAAGACAACTTTTTACCATCATATATTTAACCACACTTTTAATAATGACTTTATATTTGGTACATAAAAACTAGGTACTAATGTGATCACAACCAAATGACCAATTCTCTTGACTCATTCACACATGGCAATGGTAACATCATGAAACTACCTACTCAAATTTGCTACCGCTAGACCCAAACTATATAGATGAAAAATATGGACTACCAAATGAATTTAAATTATTCACACAAGATCTGAAAGAATAAATAACATCTTAGGGACTTATTTCACATGATCTAATCACCATACTCATCCCTAAACATCTCTAACTAGACAAACTATAGAGATCAACCAAGCACACTAAAATAAGCACATTGCACACTTAGTCATTATCACATAAATGGTCAAGGAACTTCATACACTCACCAAAAAACCTCCATTACATCACCATTAAATCATCATGATAACTCTCAAAAAATCTCCCCCTTTTTTATTGATGCTAACAACCATCATATACAATAATATTTAGATCACCTTCTATCTCTTCAAAACACTCCTATAACAAGAAATTTCTCCCCCTTTGACATTATGATAAAGTGGTAAAACATTTATCTTTAGGACCTAAAAATAATATCAAAATAAGAAAGGACCATATTATAAATATGATACAAACTCCCCCTTACCTTGAGCCTTCTTCAGCTTGCCTTGACAACATTCTCATGCTCCATGCCAACACTCTCTTCAATAAAGCACTACAACCAATGATTAAAAAAATAAAAAGCCACATAAATATAATATAACACATAAAGAAACATCTAAGAGGGACTCCACTTAATAACTTTGAGCAATTTCACCTTTTGATCATCTTTAAATCTCCACACACCATGAAGAATCACCACATATGTTTACTATCCTTCTCTCTCAAGATACCATAAGGACCACCAATATAACTTCATGATAATAAAAAAACATGAAACATGATCTCAATAAACATTATAACTCTCCTTGAAACATACATACAATTTTATTTTAGATAAACTAAGCAAAAAACAATCTTCTTAAAACTATGCCTATCTAGCCTCCTTGTAACCATACTTGAAACTTGCAGAGCATATAATTTTTAGTAGACATATATTTACGATATAAAACTTAATAAATGGAGTAATATAATATTACCCCTCAAGTACACGAATTTTAATCACCAATATCATCCTCTACAACATACTTCCTTCATAAAATTACAAGCCAATTAGCCCTCCATATTGATAAAAACTTTAATAACTTGAGAAGTACAAACCTTCATATCTTTGTGAAGCTTAATTTGACAACCCATTTGGTACATTAAATAAATTAAGGAACCAAAGATCTCAAATCACAATGTAAATCAATTTTCTATTAGAACCCAAAACCATAGAATCTTAAAACAAATAAATCCAACAAACATCCTTCTGGTCAACACACACCTCTAAAACTTCACGCACACCTAGAGACACCGATCACACATTTATGGACCAGGAATTTGAGCTTCCATACCTTTAGTAACCCATACATCCTATAACCCATTTTAGGCCTTTCTATGAAAAAAAAACATCTTGATAAGTCACAAATCCTCTATTACTATCTGAGAACCTTCAACTTGACCTTGTAGATTGTTCCAACTAAAAAAACACCATAGCAACACTTGCTTCTCCACTTGAAAAGAGTCTCTTAATAAGCATACATAGAGACACCCTTTATACCTCAATGATCTAAAAAAACTAACTCCTCATATTCTTTCTCCTCCTTGCTCAATTGATACTTATATTTTTTATTCTTCTTCTCCTTTGGCTTAGGAGAAACAACTTCCTTATCCACTAAAACATTATCATTTTCTTATACGATTAGATTGAAAATATAAAGAGATAATATAGATTCATTACATACCTTTTAATCTAGAGGATCCACCTTACAGTTTTGAACCTCATTACTAGGCATAGATAATTGATGTTCTTTACATGATACATGCTCAAAAATAGTAGGATGTTCACTTGGATACATACATAACTCAAGACTATCTTTAACCAACACCTTAGTCTTCTCTTTGAGCTTGATCTCTTCATCCTCAACATAAGGAAACAATGAGATCCCTTGGCACTATTCAAATTTTAAAGCATTCTCCACCATATCAAACATATTACTTGGACCTTCAGTATCATCATGGCTTACACTTATCACCTTTAGCCTCCATATGTTAAAATTTCTTCTTTATTTCTCTCTAATATCCCAATTTAAATCATTTTGACTTGATGTCCTTTATTTTTAGAGTCTAACAGTGTGACCTCTCTATTCACAATTATAACACACCAAACCTTTTGCAAAAAATGTATCTAACCTTACCTTGTTTGGATAAAAATTTGTAATGTGTCCTATGTCATGATAAGCAAAACAACCTCCCCTTTTTGAAGAGGACTCAACTTATCTAATCTTATGTGGATAATGTTTTTCAAAGTGTCCCACATTAGGATAGTTAAATCACTTGATTCTTTTCACACCTTTTAACCTATGAACCCCATCATAGTCCCATGAAAATTCATTTCTAATAAGTCTCTTGCACTCTCTAGCCCTATGACCAAACTGATTACGTGTACAACAATAACCATTGAATCTTGTATACCTCATGGAATTTGGTTATCTAATCTAATTTGTCTTTATTTCTCTAGCACCTTCAGTTCTTATTTGATGATTTATCTTCAAAGTAATATTGTCCTTGTTCTCATTAGTATTCATCTTACCTTGAGTAACATTATTTTGTTCTTCTTCATATGCAAGACTAGTTCTATCACTAGCATTATTTTTACGACTCAAAATGTTGTCTAAGTCACATGATATCTTTTCAAATCTCACAAATGTCTTCACCTTACTAGCTATCTTTTCTAACTCAAATTTTAAAGACTTATTTTTTAGAAACATACCTTCAACATTCATCTTCTTTAGGTTTTAGGCTTGTAGATAGAATTTCCAATTGACAAATGAGATGCTTGATCATATCTTCATGCTATTTGGTGTCTTCATTTAATATTTCTTTATAAACACTTAATTTATCCTCATAGTCCTTGGGTTTATATTTCATCTTATTATTGATATTATTCTCAATCTTTAGTTCCTCAAGAGAATTCATCAAAATAGTCTCATAGTTCACCTCAACTCCATCATCATCTAAATCACTCTGAGTATACACCTTATAATGTGATCAAATTCCTTCCTTAGCCATTAACACAACTTCATTTTTAATAATACCATCATATTCTAAGTCACTATCTTCACTCTCATCTGATGAGATACAATCTTCTTGTGTATAGAGACTCTTCTTGTTTTGAAAAACTATTTGTTGTTGAACTTTATGAATCTTTTCTTCCTATATGTCTTCTTCTCTTCATCTTGGCCTTCAAAATGCTATTAATCATCATCATTCTCATGATTATGAGGGTAATTACAAGAAAAATATCTTGTCTCCACACAATTGAAACATTTGAAGGGTAATTTGTCCTTATACTTCCCTAAGCTAGTGTTCAATTTTTTAGTAATCAAAGCAATTAGTTCATCCTCACCAATGTCAGATATGTCATCTTATCTAGATTAATTACCTTGGAACTTATTCTTAGGATTCATCTCTATCTTGAATTAAACTTCCTTATTTGATGGTATATCATCATTTATTCTCATCTCATATACAATAAGGGTTTTATGCAATTGATCCATCTTAAACTAAGTAAGATCATGATTCTCTTCTATAGAAGATACTTTTGGATTAAACTTAAGAGATAAATACCTTAATACCTTTTGGACTATATTTTTCTCTTCAAGATTCTCTCCAAGACCTTTAATGATGTTCATAGTCTAATCAAATCTCTGTAGAAAGGATGCCATAGAATATTATTTCTTCATTTTGAGATTTTCAAATTACCTTCTATGAGTCTACAACTTAGCAAACATGACCTTTCAATCTCATTCAAAAATTATCTTCATTTTATCCCACATGTCTTTATTAGATGTAAAATGGATTACCTTGGTGTATTCAATCTCTAAAATTCCATAAGTGATAGCATTCATTACCTTGGAATTATTCTCAAACAACTTCTTGTTTATAACACTAGATGGAGGAGTAATATGAATAACATCATCATCTAGAATAGATTGCCATACATCAAACCCTAGGGACATAATATATGTCCTCATCCTAATATTCCAAAAAGCATAATTGGGTCCATTGAACATTAGTGCTTGCTTAGTAGATAACACTAATTGATGACTACCCATATTGTACCTCGAATCACCTTTAAGTTATTAAGCCTTTACTAAAGGATTGGATTTGATACCAATTAATAGAGGTACAATCATTGGGGGTGAATTAGTTATCCTAAATAATCCAACTTCAATTCTAATCTTTACAAACACTTTAACTAGTTACCATAAGTATTCATGAAGCATACACATCATTCATAGAAATAAACAAGAGAGATAATGCAAGATCAATCTCATAACACATAACATTTGTGGGAAACCATCTTGGGGAATAAAATCCACTAGAACCTATAATTGGACTACTATCATACAATAACAAGATCCAATTTAGACCATCTATAAATGATCAAGGAGCTACAATCCCTATTTAGTGAGACTATAATCCCATAAGGTACTACCACACCTATCTAGCTATACTACAACAACAACCAGGCCTTTTAGAAAATTTCATCTTACAATGAGGGTACAACCAACTTGTATGTTGAACTTACACAACAATAGCTAGAAATACATCTAGCTCTAAAGTAATGTCTTCAACACCTGATGATGGACCTCTACTTATCACTCTTCAAGTTTTCTCACACTCAATCTACAAAAACTCTATTCTACCAATAAAATTATGACTAGCAATTCATAAAAATAATCCTCAATCTATTCTACTCTTCAAATCATCCTTAGGGTACTCTACCCCTCCTTCGCTCAATAAAACACACACAAAAACCTCTCTTCAATTGCTCCTTAGTCTCTCATATAGATTCTATAAATCACCATCTTTGATTTCACTATTTATAGATAAATATGGATAAGCACTACCTTGGTCCACCATTAGGCATGTCTTAACCATTAAGAAATCTACCATATGAAGACATAGCTCAATACATTCTTCATAAACTAGCCATAGCATTTATGGGTCAGACTTAAGTAACTACACATTTTAATAAGGAATTTGTAACCCTTATAGGTCTCATGTGATACCATTCCCTCCTTTAGCCCACATTCAAGCAAAAAAATAACATATGACCACTTTTAAATACATGGGTCCACTTCTTGTGTCCCTTTAGACATCCTTAATTCCTCATAGTCAACATAGCTCACCTTTGCATATGATTAATCAACTCAAACAGAGAACTTATACATATGAATACCATTACTAAACATAGAGTAAAATTATTAATCATTTTTCATACTCAAGATAGATTCATCATTCCTCTAAAATACTCAAAATCATCCTCATGGATTTTAAAACATGCTCTAATAGCTTATTCATCATAAGATAACAAAACAACATCAACATAGCCTCAAACATCCTTCTTGGTTCACTTGTACAATAAACACAAACACATAGTCAACTTTAAACATTAATATATTTAATTGTACATACTTCCAAATATTCAAATCAGGTTCGTTACATACATTATGGAGTCATCTTCATCTTTTCTTTACATCAACAATAAATTTGAATTCTATCAAATGATAGGCAAAAAATATAGATCTCTATTTTTTCCCTATGTTAAATTCAAATGCTTTAATGGAAATAGTCATAGTTAACCTTCAGACATAATGTTTACATCTCATGTCCTCTTAACGCAGATTGAATACACACCATCGATCTTGTTTGATCTTTGACACATATTCCATTAATACCAAATGTTAAACCTCAATCACTTTGACCTCATCTTGTGCAATATTGAAATATTGACTCAATGTGCTCAATAGATCTCTATGGATCAACTAGGTCTTTAATGTTCAATGCTCATTATTTGATCAAACTATAAAAATGCCCACTCGCTATTGGATCCTTATCCTATAACTTTGCTCAATCGTTAAACATCATGAATCTATCCTCATCTCACTACTTCCTAACTCTTTGGATCAATGTACACCATCGATCTTGATCAAGATTTAACTCTTTTAAAAATGACTATGGGGCCCCTTTTAATATGTTTAAGTATCCATTTTTTATCCTAAATAGCTTCTTCTATGCTTTGACACAGGATCTCAAATTTAGACTAGATGATCACCCCACATAGGAGAATCCAAACATATGACACACTACTCTTGAATCCTTATCATGTGTGATATCTCCATGAAAAATCCTTATCAAAATATTCTGTCATAGAGCCAACTAAGCCTAAAAAATATTTGGGAGACCAAATTTTCTATTGTATAACTTTTACCACACTTCAGTGTTTGATCTTAAATTTAGTGAAAATAATCTATGCTCAAAATTAAACAAACCCATATGATCAATTTTTCTTGAAACCTTCACACGTGAAAGATATAACACCATCAAAATTCTTACTTGACTCTTCTTTCCACATTGAAAAATTGGCTAAGTATGGGAAAACATAGTCAAACTACTTAGGAGCCCAACTTTGCATATGCACCTCTTTTGATGTGTTACATTACATGATCTTAAAATTAGTGAAAAAATTCTAGGCATAAAAATCAATAAACACATATGATCATTTTTTCCTAGCACCTCCATGTATTCAAATGTAGACCTCATCAACATGCTTACTTAGCTCTTTCTAGCCACATTGAAAATTTGGCTAAGTTTAGGAAAACAATGAATTTTGACTAAGAAGACAACTTTGCATGCTCATATATTTAACCATTAATTGATGCATGACTTGAGATATGGTGCATAACAACTAGGGACTAATGTGATCATAACCATATGACTAACTCCCTTTGACTCATTCACATGTGGTAATGATGACATCATCAAACTACATACATAGATTTACTACCACTAGACCCAAACTTTACAGATGAAAAATATGAACTAACAAATAAATTCCAATTATACACACAAGCTATCAAAGCATAGATAACATATTATAGACCTCTTGCACATAATCCAATCACCATACTCATCCTTGAACATATCTAACAAGACAAACTCTGGAGATCAACCAAACATACTTCAAGCACACTAGGACAAGCACATTGAACACTTTGTCATTGTCACATAGACTATCAAGGCACTTCATCCACTCACTAGGACACCTCCATGACATCATCATGACATCATCATGACAAATCTCCAAAACTCTCTAAAAACCCCATATGGTATTGGGTGATCTAAAAGTGACCCTAAAGTCTTTCTACTCATCTTTTATTTTCATGCATTTTGGCTTGTGAAGGGGGTGTCATTGCCTCTAATGAGTTCTTTAGGCAAGAATTGACCTGATTCTTCATCTACCAATAATTTTTAACCCCTCTCCATAGGGGATTATATAAATTAAGATCACCCCATTGGGATGGTGGTCTGAATGATTAAACCATCTCTATTAATGGTAAGCTAGACCAAAACATATGATCAATCAAGACATCGCACTACAGTATGTAATTGATGGATGTAGTGGTTGTGAAAAAGACATGACCTTATCATCACAAGATAGTTTATATGGATCTAATTGATGTGCTTCCTCTCTTGTGTCCAAATGTGAAATTTTATACACATGGGATCAATCTAGATAGTCATAACTTGTAAGTTTTAGTCAACCCCACTTTTCCACACCTTGATAGGATCTAAATGATATAATTGGTTGTATATTTGTCATTTATTCTTTTATTCCTTAGTTTCAAATGACCTAGTCTTTAAAAATCATTAGTGCCTTGTTGGATCTTTGTTTAGCATAGTCATGCTATTAAAATTTGCCTATCTTGTTGGTCATCAAAACACTAGTTTACCTAAGTTGAGTCTTTCATTAACTTTTATAAGTTTAGATCCAAATATTTATCAATTTTTGTTTAGGCCTTGACATGTAGGGGATGATACATAGATCTTACTCTTTTGGGTTATGTAACTTAGGTTAATCCTTCACTCAAATTTAGAAACTATATTATTTATGCCTTTGATAGAATCATTCCATCTTCAAAGTTTCTTTTATTTTGTGTTTTATACCAACTAGATCACATTTATGTCCAGAATCAAGTGCCTAGTATTTCCTAAAATATTTCAAGTTTATTAGATTAATCATCATCATCATTTGTTTTAAGTCTATATTTTGATGCTACATTTGGATAAAAGTCTTAGCACAACCTATTTGATCCTAGCTTTTGACTCCACATTTTGATAAAAGACTTAGCGACTCTTTTTATTTTCCTACTTGAGACCTATTTGGAACACATTTGGACATTAGAGTTTGGCATCTTATTTTTAGGTCATTTTAATTGACCTTGTTTATGTGAGACATTTAACATTAGACATTTGATGTTATACTATTTTTACCAAGTCTTTACATAGACTTTTTGGAAATTGAGATCCACCCTTAACCAAGTTAGATAGAGTTTGAACCTCTTTATCTTTTTAGACATATATTTTTAGAAATCTGAACCATCTTGTTACAAAACATTTTTCATAGATTTAACCATGGCTCATTATACACATAGTGGAACTATGTATAATATAGGATATAAAAATGTTATCACACAAGAAAACTTTATTCAAAACCCTTATTAAGATGATTTTGTTTGGGATGCAGATTCCTATCCACCATACAACACTCAAATAGGGGAATAGAGTCAGGATCCTTTGGCTAATTACTTGGATAACATACCTCCATACACAAAATAAGATCAAGGTTATACAACCCAATATTTGGCTAGTATACCTATGATTGTATAAAATGTCTACCAACAACATTATTACAATATGATGCTATCAAACTATGAGTTAGGGCATGATAATTTTCCAATTTTACCAAGAGGGCCTTATAACATGTCTTATCAAAATAATGATTAGGCCTCTTATAGAAACCCTAATGCCATATCAAGATCCATGTATGCTTCTCACACAAAGAGGCTTCATCGATGACCTCTTCATTTAGATGTAGAAAACATACTAGACATCAATACCTAACACATAACTTTAACAATATGATCATGTCAAACAAGATGCTTATTGATTTAGATATTTTAATAAGAGTTTTAATGGAATCAATTGGTCATTAAAATTAGGGTTTAAACCCATTTACGTAAAATATTTTGGTACAAAACATGTTAAACACCCCAAATATCAAAGAAGTGTCTTTTGCTTCTACACAAAATAATGAGAAAAACATAGTGGATAATGCATAAGTAACATCTAATTTAGACCAAAGTGGATTTAATACACAAACAAAAAGTTGAAAATAAAATGTGCCCTTGACTAGCACCATTAGCAGTTCACAAACTCAGGGAGTAGGAGTTTCTACATCCCAACCTTAGCTAACTACCACTAATGCTCAACCAATTTCTTCTTCTTTCACCTACAAGGATTAGGCAGTTAGCCAATGACCAATGTCATGCCATAATAGAATGTCATGAATCTTAATCCACCCAAATAGGTGACTATTAATATTACACAACAAAAAGAATAGTGTAACATACCCATGTAGGAGAGGCCAAACATATTTCCACCTCAACAAGGGGAAACTAGTGTTCTACCTTACTAGGTAGTATCAAACATACCTCTTCAATTAGAGACTAACATGTCAATTTAAAACCAAATGATGTGTAAGCAACAATATGTAAATATTGGTCAATAATAGATGTTGAATCTCCAACATGTGCCCACTTCCCAGTAAGTATTCATGCAACAAATAGGTTATAATGTTACATAAGTACCTATCAATCAATAGTTGCCTTTCATGCTAAATGTGCCATAATTTTAGATATAGGGTTTTGGTTCATACATTTTCCCTCAATAACAAGGTATGACTATTTGGTAACATGTCCCTATTTAACCTCAATAATCATAATATAACTATATACCACTACCCAACCTCACTATTCTTAATATTAGGCCTACATACCTAATCCCAACTAGAATATCACATTTTGGTATATGCAATTTTAATAATTACATAATAACCCATGCATGAATGTTTTTAGTTGATTTCCTAGCCAATCTAATGTATCCTATCAAATAAATATGTCATACCTTGGTCAAATTAATCCAATTGTGACCACTTAACCATCACCTTAGGCTAATGTTCCCATAAGTTTACTCAAACAAGAGATATAACAATTGAAGGATCCAATTGCTACCATCTAAGCTAGGAAACAAGTTAAAATGTTTAAGTTGGATAATATGTGTTCTTACCATTTCAACATGTATTACTTGTAGATACTATTTCTTCTAGGGTACGAGACAAATTGTTTTGATGAACACAAGGGGAAAGGGGACCCCAACACCTATTTGGTAAAATTCTTTATCGCATTCTAACCAATGGCCTATAGTGACATATACTTGTTGTTTACAATAAGTTTAGATGGACAAGACTTAAAATGCTTCGTAAAGTTACCAAAGAATTTAGTTTCTAATTTTGATGATATTTTGGAAAAGTTTGTGCAACACTTCTCTTACAATCTTGAGTATGATATTTCATTAGTAGACTTGACATAAGCAAAATAGAAACTAGGAGAAGGATTCATAAGCTATTTGTAGTGATGGAAAGACCTTACAAACCATTTTACCCATAGTCTACTAGACAAATAACTAGTTTTTGTGTTTATTAAAATCTACATAGTTAGATATATTACTATCTAGAGTTTCAGTGTATACATACATTTAAATAAATCATTGACAAAGGTTTAGTGATTGAATGAGCCCTTATTAACAAAGGTATCATTAAAATAACCTTGTAAAATTAGAATAATGGCTAGAATAGTGGCCAAAATACACATCTAGTCTAAGTACAAGCATCATAATTAGCATAGGCTAATAACAATAACAAACCCAAGTAATTAAATCATAACAAGAATTTTGTATGAAATGGAGTAATAGAGTCATGATATGTCTAAATGGTGTAAACACCAACTACTAAGCCTCCACTACCTTTCTAACTTACTCCTAACCAACAACTTCTTTAATAGCCACATCACATATAAGAAGCACAATAACCTAGACTAGTATAGAAAATGCAATAAATACAATAATCTATGCCTTTGAAAAACCCTCCTCATCTAAGGAGAAATGTACCTACCCATCATGATTTTACTAACCTTGAAGAGCCCATTAAATTAGTCTTTCACAAGCTTATAATAGCTAACTTGAGTAGATGGCCTATTTAGAATGAGAAAATTCATGAGGGTGATGACATGCCAGATTGGTATAGGCCAGAAAAATTCTACAATTTTTTCATGGTTAATGGCCATAATTTGTAGCATTGTGTGAAAATTAGACATGTAATTTAGAATATGCTACAAAATTGAGAGATCACATTGGATTATGGATCTTATTCTTCTAATGAGAGCCTTGGAAATTACCAGAATCCTTTTCCCCAACATAATAATCAATAATAATAATGAAAATAATCATAATATTAACAATAATGTCTAGTGCAACATCAACAATAATAGTATCAATAACCAAGGCCAAATCAATAAACTCAAAAATACTAGAAATAGAACCAACAACATCAAAATAATATACAAAACCAAGGTCATAATGATGGTAATAACCAATAGACTTACCATGTAGTTATACATGACTATAACTCAGTTGTAGGTCATATTGTAGGAAGTTAAGTTATAGCCATTATAATTAATCTAAGACCAAGTATCAATCAAACAAATAAGACCATTATTAATTATACCAAATCAACCAAACCATTTTGGTAATCTTTCTTGGACTTGGGACTACATACAAGTGAACCAAAAATCAGGGATTCCCATGTTAAGACCTTATACTAATAACTCATTATTAGATTTTGACCATGCATAAGTGCATCAACAGCGAAGACTTGTCCTACGTAGTTCCCCTTTACCATCATTTATTAGTAATAATGGTCCCATATCTAATTTAGATTGTGTAATCACAACTTAGATGTCAAGGATAACCATACTAGGTCCACAACCATCTACAACTTTACCCATCATCCAACAAAATGTTCTACCTCATAATAAGCCATTTACCATTATACAAGAAAAGATGTTTGAAATTATGGAATAATTACAAAATACTTTGACACAAATATCCATTTCAAATTTGTTGCATACATCTATCACCCATAAAAACATATTAATAGAGTTCCTTAGTCCATAGTTCCAAATGACATATCACCTTACAAACTTCAAGCTTTGGTTAGATATATTGATCTATCCCAACAAGTAATCTTCAACCAATATTATATGTTATCCCTTGGCCTACTACACAATAATCCATTATACATCAAAGTTTACATAAAAATGAATAAAGTGAAACATGTCCTCATAGATAATGGATAATGTCTAAATATTGTGTCTCTAAAGCTCATCAAGTTTCTTAGGTATACCTAAGGAGATTTCAAAGTAGAAATAATCACCATAAAATCCTATGATAATGAAGAATGAGAATCAAAAGTCACCATTAGTTTTTTAGTTATCATTGGGTCCTTGACCCATGATACACTTTGCTATGTTCTAGATCTTAGTTTATCATATAATATGACTTTGGGCAACCCTTGGTTACACGAGATTCATTTTAGTCCCATAAACATTGCAATAATGTATCAAATTATCCCATTCAGTGATGGAGGTTACCATTACAAGATATTTTCATCCATATGAGCATTGAAAACATCTGGAGGCTAAGTTCAAGAGCTATAATTACCATTATGGCATGAATCCATTTACCAAGTAGAACAAAGGGAAAACCATACTTATTAATTTATGAGAGGCCAACTACATTGACCTTGATACCCTTCATTTGCTTTCCCACATATTGGCTCCTATAATATCTAATAATTATACTATCTTGGCTAATGGACTTAGAAAATATGGGACCCATGCCACCTTTAACATTACAAAACTTCCATAGACCACAAAGTCCTTTGGAATACCTAAAATAATACCACTTTATATATAATGGAAAAGAAAGGGCAAATCCAAACTACATAGTCTAACACCTATCACTTTCATACCAGCTTCTAGATAAACATAAGACCCTATAAAAGGTGATGAATCATGGTTATACAATGAAAAATTGGCTAATTGTTATAAGATCTCCAAGTATCCCATTCCTAATTAGATCATGGAAAACCAAGACTATGAAGGAGGAGGTCTCGAGGAAAATCAGTAGGGAACACTTGAGCCCATTTCCATGACTAAGTATAAAATAGCCTATTGACTTAGATTTAAATTGATTGGGGGTGACCCCACGTATCTTATTCATGTTCCATTGCTAATGACCAGTGATGATAATGATGGCAATGAAGCAAAGCCTAATCATATAAAATTCCATGGCATAGCTCAAACCAACTTGTTTTACCATAATGCCATTTGTACCCTTCAACTAGTCATTCATTATAATCCACTACCATTATATTATCCCTAACTAATAGACTAGGACCAATAAGAATCCAATGTGTGAATTGATGAGTTTTAGAATGACAAGGCCTTCTATGATTTTTTAGGCCTTAGGAATAATTTTCCATTGGGATACCATAAACAATGGTTCTAAATAAAGTTAGATTTTGAAGCTTATTTTGGAGAGCAAGTGAACACCCTTCTCCAAAAGCAAATAAATTAAAAATTGAGGTCCTCAAATGAAAACCTCTTTTAGGTGATTTAAAACTAGGGAAATAGTAAAGAAAAAGGTTACTCTAGTGGTAAAAACTTGTTTTATGCACCACTATATGGGGGTGTTCAACCTTATTAAAATTTAGACCAGGAGACCACCAATGAAAAACTTGTCTACAATTCTATGTTTAGTATTGAATAGAAATAGGATTTTAATCAAATCATCTAGGAAACCAATAATGATGAAATTGTGTATGGATCTGAATTTAAACTTGAAGAATAACAAGCCTTTGATCAAATCATATAAGATTTTCCAACTAGTTTTATCACATGGATATATCTTCCTTTGGGGGATTATGATTCATCATGTCTAGGAGAAATTGAAGAACCAATCTTAATATATGACTCTATTATTTCAAACTAGATCAAATCTTTGCCCACTATTCTTGAAGATGATTCAACCCTTCTAGTGGAAGACACAATGGAGGTAAACATAGGGTCTGTAGATGACCTAAAGTGGATTAAATTAGGTGCATCCCTCACTAAGGAAGAGCAAGAAGTTATTACAACCCTCTCAAGGGAATTTGTGGATATATTTTCTTGGGCATATTCTAACATGCCTAGACTAGACCCTGCCTTGGTTGTTGACCACCTTGTGGTACATCTTGATGCTAAACTAGTAAATCAAAAATTATGTAGAATGTATCCTCATATTACTATATTGTTAAATAAAGAGTTAGAGAAGCTCTTATAAGTGAGATGTATCAAGCTAATGGACTACTCTGAATGGATTTCCAATGTTGTACTAGTTAGTAAAAAGCCATAAGGAATTAAAATCTCCACTAATTTTAGGCATATTAATAAAGCTTTCCCTGGGATTAATTTACATTTTCAAACATTGGCATGATTATTGACTCCATAGTGGGTTATGAGATGCTTTCACTAATGGATGGATTCTTAAGATAAAATTATATTATAATAACACCAGAAGACCAACACAAGACAAAATTCACAACTCCATGGGGAACATTCTACTATTAGGTTACGCCATTGGGTCTTAATATTGTAGGGGGAACCTATCAAAGAGCCATGAATATCATATTTCATGATATGATGCATGACATTATCGATGACTACATTGATGACTTACTAAGCAAATCAAAGACCAGGTCCAATCATCTAGAAACATTAAGGAGGGTATTTGATTGACTGCATGAATACAAAGTATAGGTCAACCATAAGAAGTTTGTGCTTGGAGTTACATTAATTAAATTTCTTGATTCATTGTGTCTCACAAGGGAATATAAGTTATCCAGCTAAAGTATGAGCTATAATAGAGATATTACCACCAACCAATTTGAAGTAGCTCCATAGTTTTAAGGGCAAAATCCATTCTATTTGATGCTTCATATCTCAATTGGTTGATAAGTTTCATAATTTTACATACCTACTAAATAATGGTGTAACATTTCTTTGGTATGATGATTATCAAGAACCTTTTCAGTAGCTAAAGGATTAACTATAAAATCCACTAGTTTTATTGCCTCCTATGCTAGGGAAACCATTCCTTTTATACCTATTAGTGATAGATAAAGTCTTGGGGGATCTTATAACTCAACATGATGAAAATGGAAAAGATCATGTTGTGTAATATATAATTTTTACATTGGTTGCATGTGAGTATAGTTATATGCCCATTGAAAAATCTTGTTTAGACATGGCCTTTGTAGCTCAAAAACTATGACATTACATGTTGAATAATAAGGCCATGGCCATTTCAAAAGTAAATCCACTCAAGTATCTACTATCTAAAATAACATTACAAGGAAATATGGCCAAATAGATCATGCTCCTTAGTGAGTTTGAGATTGAGTATGTGAACCATAAAGCTATCAAGGGGAAGTTTTTGTAGATTAGCCTACTGAAGCACCCCTTGTAGACATAAAGCCACTTACATTCTAATTTACTGATGAGTCCATCATGACTATCATTGGCACACCTCTTGAGGATCATTACTAAAATCTATATTTTTATGGTTTAATCATAACACATGTATTAGGGGCAGGCCTTTTATTTGTAACACCATAGGGGGATCTAATCCCAAAGTCATTCAAAATCAACTTTCCTTTTACTAATAATATGGAAAAATATGAAGCACTTATAGCAGGGCTTTGATAGGTAGTACAATGGAACATATGTCATCTAAATGTTTATGGCGATTCACATTTAATCATCAATCATTTTACAGACCACTTTCAGACCAAAGATTATAAGCTACTTCCCTAAAAGGCCATGGTCAACACTCTCAAGCAAAAAATCACCATCATCTATTTTAAACATATACCAATGGAAATTAATATAATAATATATGTAATGGATACCATTGGGTCACTCATTCAACACATAAATATGGCAAAAGAATATAAGTTTCTTATGGAAAATCTAATAGTGCCAGCTCATGAACCTTCAACTATCATAATGATATATGATATTTTTGGTCCTATCTCTACTTGGTATTCAAACCTATTGTATATTTATATGACCATGTTCTACCACTAGATTTATCCCAAAAGTAGACCAAATCCTTCATCCATAATGCCTAATTTTATACCTTACTTAGACCAACCCTATATCACCATAGTTTTGGTGGATCTCTACTTCATTATTTACTTTTGACATAATATATACTAATATTATAGGAAGTTCACAAAGGGGTATGTGGATCCCACACCAATAGGGCAGTCCTATCTAAAAATATCTTTTATACTGGTTACTTCTAGATAATGATGGATGCAAATGTAAATGTCAAAATATGTGATAAATGTCAATAACATGACAATCTGATTCATGCCCCACCAAGACTTTAAAAATGATGTTGACACCATAGACATTCACTACATGGGGACTCAATCTCATTGGTGAGATAAACACCACCTCATTGGATGGCCAAAAACATATCCTTACCACCATATAATATTTTACTAAGTGGGTTGAAGCTATACTCCTCACTTACCTGATTTGAAATCAAATCTCTAAATTCATATTCAACCATCTCATTTACCACTATGGTATCCCTTCCAATGTTATATTTGATAATGGAGGATCCTTCAAGAATAAGGATATTGAAAATTTATGTACCAAATAGAAAATCACACAACATTTATCCCAAGTTAATGGTCAGGCCAAAACATCAAACTAAACAATTATCAACATCTTTAAGAATATTGCCAATGATGTTGGCCATGATTGGCACATTAAAATATTCTAAACCCTCTAGGCATACCAATCCAATCACCGTACCCTGACAATAGTAACTCCATACTCATTTCTTTATGGTATTGAATCCATTTTTACCATTGAGGTCAAGTTACCTTCATTACGCATCTCATTGAAGCATGTATTGGATGATGAATACTATCAAGTAGATCACCTTCAAGAGTTGGATTTGATGAAAAACATGTGGATGTAGTGAACAATATTCAATCATATCATAACTAAATTTTTGGCCACTACAATCAATGCATGAAACATAGATAATTTGAACTTGGTGATCTTGTCCATTAATAAAATTAAAAGAAGACCATATCCAAAAAGAAGCATAAAGGTAAGTTCAAACCCAATTGGGTTTGACCTTTCATCATTGTTATATACTATGGTGTAGGAGCATATAGGTTCACCACACTATATGGCAATTAACTTAATGAGCCTATGAACATATACACTTCAAGCAGTACTACACTTGAGTGACTCGATGTATTGTCTATGAGGACCATTTCAAGTTGTAACATATTATCAAAATTCTTCTTTATACCATAAATTTATATCATCCTACCAACCTATCACTTTTTATATCACTTATCCATTCTACCATTCTATTTTATCAACTAAAACATGTTTTGAATGCATCTTATCCTAGCCTGTTTGACCTTGGTTCAAGAATCAGATTAGTTTCAACAATTATTTCAATAATTCTAGATAGAGGTATTATTTTGGAGTAGTAAGATAGATGTTTTGGTAGTTACATCCTTCATTTCTTTTCGATTCTAATCATATTTGTTTATGTGATCCTAATTATATCCACCTAAATGGGCAAATTAATGTCTCACCAGGCTTGTTACTAATTATATCTATTTAGATGGGCAAATTAGTATCATTGATCTGGTCCATTATATCCTAGTTATAACCTTCTATGGGAAAACTAGGGATAACACTTATTTATTATACCTTGACATACCAACTTTCCATTCTTATTTTCAATATTGTGCCATCATACCAACTATACCTATTTTGTTTAAATTGGCTACTACACTAGTCAGATTCTTACATTTTAAGGTGGGACTAATAGGAATTGAGGATATTTTTATACTATGTAGGACATTTTAAATACATTTTGAGGTCATCTTAGTCCCCCTTTCCATCACACTCTCATCATTTTCCAAGAAACATTTCAATTTATCCATGCTCTTACCATTTTATGATCCTAGACCATTTAGTGTCTCATCATTCTCGATTGAGTTGAGATGATCCAAAATTCCAAAAATATTTATAAATTTTTTTATAAAAATAAAAACATTGACCACTTCTTTGCCTTAAGGATTATAGGAACCCTTACTAAGTCACAATAAATCACTTGTCACTGAGTTTCCCCTTCCATTTTGGCCTTTTATCCCACCCTCTTGCCATTTTGCAAGTTCATTTCTATTACTTTATCACATCCATTATTTTTTTTTTAATTTATCATCATTTTCTTCCCATTTCTTATGAGAACCACATTTATATTTAAGTTTTATTGGATATATCATCCATAAAACTATGTAGGCAACTTCCACTTGGCTAGTGCATATGGAGATAGCTCAACCACCCCTTCCTTTTCTTCTATTCCTCCATCTTGTTTATTTTTTCATTTTCATCTTTTTTCTAGGGGAAATGTTCATCATCTTGTTTTTATTGTGTTATTTTTATTAACATTATGAATAACCATTGTTTATTTGTTTTTTGTTTTTTTTTTTGTGTTCATTAGGTGATTCCTTACACACTATTCTTGAATTAATCCATATTCATATGTCAACATTATCATCATGGTATTTATCATAGGTGTAATGTTTTCCTTTGAGTATTAGATCATGGGAGTTAGTCCTTATTTTTATTTTGGCCAAGTCCTCATGGTGTTCTATCATGATGCATATCATTAAGTGCTACAAAAAAAATTAGATTCAAGAAGTCTACACCATCAATGCAACATTGATATCTCCTTGACACCAATATCAACAACATTACCAATATAATCCAAATTATATCCCAAATAGATTAATTAAACAATGAAATAATTTCATCCTTTATTAGTCTAGATAAACATCTCCCTACTAGCAAGTTTCCCAAATCATCTTTATACTCTACATCAAGTTATCATCGTCATGTTTTCAATCATCAACCATTCATCTTATTTTCCATAATTAGGGTTAAATGATTATAAATAGCTATAGGCAAATCATCTCACACCATCCCACTTGCATTCTCAATGATTCTAATAGCCTTTGGGTAAATCATTGTGTTGTCACGAATTTTAGGGTTAATGACTATAACCACCTTTAGGCAAATCATTCACTTTATTCTACCCAATAGGGGCATGATTTTATATTGTTTATATAACCTAACTAGGGTAGCTCCATATTATTAATGATTATAACCACCTTTGGTAAAATCACTATGTTATCATATCATGTTTTCCACTATCAAAGTAAAATGCTTATAACTGCCTTTAGGCAAACCATTGTATATTGTCCCACTTACATTGTCAGTGATTTTGAACAACTTTAGACAAATCATTGTGCTATCACCCCATCATGTTTTTTTGTTTATTCCACTCATTTCCTTCTTTCAAGGGACCATTTTTTGACCCCTTTTTTCTAAACAATCCCTCAAGGGGGAATCTGCACTTCATCCATAGCTATTGAAGTCATATTCATATATAACATTTTTATTCTTTTAGAAGATGTTATTATGCTTACAACTTGAAACACCTTCCCAAAAAGGGAAAAATATAGACACCTAAAAGTGGCCACCAATTGATTCATATCATAATTTGGATCAATTCTTACTAACATTTTATACATCTAGCCTAAGCATTTCCAAATGTATCAAATTTGGCTTCATAACATGCAATATTGGCCTCAAAACACATTAAATTGACCAAATTAACATATTAAATATTTCAAAAGCATTCAAAATGTTAAAAATCCTAAAAATGATTAATTACCATGTTAAAAAAATCAAATTCCCAAATTGAATTAACCATGAACAATTAAAGGAATTATTAAAAAAGGAAATTCAAAAATCAAGAATATACTAGGAAATAATCATTACCTTTTCTGAGTTGTCTAAAATCCAAAATATCCCAACCATGCTTATTCCATGCAAATCATGACCATTTAATACCTTTTAACCCTACTATGGTTAAATAAGCCAACCAAGGTTAGGATTTAACTCATTTGAAGTTGATTTCAAATCCTATAAAAGCAAACCTAGAGCTCATCATTTAGAGATCTTGGATAGATTAATGTTATAATGTAGGTTTTTAGACATGAAGCAAATACATGGTCTTATAATGCCAAAATTTAGCCAATCCAACCATTTTCAAGCCATATCAAAGCCAAAGCCAAGAAAGCATGATGCCAATAGGATATGCAGATAGGCAAACCCCATTTATGAATACTTCTTGAGCACAATCTGAGTAAGCTAATGAACACATCATTTGGAGCATTCAAGTATTTGGTAAGGAATTTGTGTGTTAGTTTCTTTCCATTTTTAGTTAAGCTTTATCATTTTTTGTTTGTTCACCAAGATCCTCCTATGATCTAGGCATGAAGGTGTTATGATTTGTTAGTATGTTTTTATATTTATTTGGTTTAATAAAAACTAAAAATTGATCTAACCTCCCCTCCATCATCAAATTCATAGCATAATAGTTTTGAATATGTCATTTCCCACTATTGATTGATGGATCTTGATCTCTGTGAATAGATTGGATAAGATTGTAAGTTTATTTAACCCTCTCATGTATATGAATTAATAAATAAAGTAGGCCATGACCCCATAATTTTCCACCTATGTGAAGTAGATACATCTAAAATTGAATATTAAAAAGTGATGAAAGTATCTAACTAAGTAAATATAAATGTGTATTCAAATTCATGGCCGCTCAATAATGCAAACCACTATATATGGAGCATGTCATGAATCTAGCGATAATATGGGATGTGATATCAAGTTTATATAGCATAGAGAATGACACGAATTTTTTCCATTCCATCTAATCAACCTATGTGTAGATAAGTATATGGAAACTATGTGTTTCATACATTCCCTAATCTAGTATTTGAGTTAATTAAATCTGAACTAAGTATTTAATAGTTAAATCTATATAACTAAACTAAATGTGAAAGTAATCATGACATACATGATGTCCCCAAACATGAGCAACTATTATGAATCTAAGCTAAAATAAATGTATCTAAGATAAATATGAACATAAATGTCAAACCTATCATTGTATTTGTGTACATATTTACTATACCTAGTGTACTATCCTAAATGATCTAGATTATCCTAAATCTAGGGCTACTGAATAGTAACACCCTATAGTGGAAAGTTGCACCCTATGGCACCAGTGTCCCAATCTAGGCGCTAATATCTACTTGGTATAATTTTTGAGTGATCTAAACTAAATTTTTTAGTCTCTATAATGTTTTTTATTTACCTCGAGTCTAATTTCTAAAATTGAGCTTATACACTAAAATGTATCTATGAATAGTAATGTAGGATCTTGATCTCTATGAAAAACCCTGTAAATGCCCCCTGTTTTGAGGATAGTTATTAAAACTATGTAATAAATTCCCTCTAAATAAGTAATTATGCAAAATGTTTTAGGCAAAGCATGTGCATGATATTCCAATACAATGTATAGACATAACATCAGAATGTATATAAATATAAACATATCAAATGTAAGATGTATGATTTAATATAACATTACACTAAGATATATGTAATCAATGTGTATAACATCAAATCTAAGTAACTACCTATGGGTATGGGGTATGATGTCCATCATGACATTGAGGTAGGAAGGATAGATGTAGGAGTTCCCTCATGGCATCAAAAAGTGGTGTGTGTGTGTGTAAAAAGCAAATACTAGTGTCATGGTGTAGAAGCATTCAAATAAGCATACATATAAGCACATTAAGTCACATTAAATATAGGCCAAGGGGCCATAATACAAGGGACATGAGCACATGTCAATAAATTTGAGAATGAATACATACAAGGACATGTTCAAATGTCAACATATGTAAGAAACAAGAAATTTGGCTTAGATACACATAAAAAGACATGTTCAAATGTTTGCACATATAATTAGGAAAGCACCAAAAAAAGACATGGATAAATGTCCAAGGCATATAAATAGACATGTGTCATAGATCCAAATAATAATGTCATATTAAAATGCCTTCAAAATTAAAGAAGCATAGGAAACACAATCAAGTCTAATCTAGGAAAAACTAGAAATGAAATCATGTATAATTATGTAGTACAAATTTATGTAGATGATAGGATGCATATAAATTGAGTGTAACTAGTGATAGTAGATAAAAAATATGATAAATTACTAATATCAAGATAAATCAATTCCTAAAATATAATGTATAGTATGTAAAGATAAAACTTGGTTATAATAACTATGTATGAGATGCCTATAAGTGGGTGGATGTATCAAATGTATAAACCTGGATTGGTGTAAATGCCCCCAATGTGTAGATGACAGTTGGTTTGGATTATTATAGTGGATTTGGGTCCTATATAGAATCTACAAGAACTCAATAAGAATAAGTGAAACATATGTGTATAATAAAAGCAATTATACTAAGATAGCTAGTAATATGCAATATCTAGAAAGTAGTGGAAATATAAACATAACAATGCATACAATCTATAAAAAAATTATATTTTTGAAATATTTTAATGTTTTTTTAATTCTAACATGTTATATTATTTTTGTGTTTTCTATGTATAATATATGTATATTTAAAAGAAAATAGTCTACGTACAAAGAGCAAAATAAGATATGAAGTATGTGAAAGGGTAGGAACCATACTAACCAGTAAGTCTCATGGGAGACTAACTATCACTATGACATGTGTCTAATAGGGGTATGATGATGGTGTATGTAGTGTGAAATGGAAAAAAAGAGGCCATAATTTTCCATGGTATATATTCAGAGTCTGAAGCTACTTGAGTAATGATGTTATAATATTGTGACACTAACTATGATGCCCTATGAACTATAGGGATCTTAGGGACCAGTAGAAATATAATTTATAAGTGATGTAGGTGCCATGTGTTGAGACACCATAGACCCAAATATAATTGATCTTATTGTAAACTAAGTAGAGGAAGGTCCTCTAGAATCTATGACATATTATTGATGTAGGGATCTCTCTAGTAATGGTGTCTAAGGGAGAGTATGCACTTGTGTAGATACCATAGGAGTAGACCTAGCCTACTCTATCGAATATACTAAAGATTGTGATGTATGTATATGAGTTTTATTAGATGTTATAACTATTGATTAAGTAATATATGGTAGTGGTGTTATAATTATAACTAGTATTGGTGATAGAACTGTAGCTAAAAACTATGTTGGAACTATCTATGGGATGAGAAGAGGATACTCATATGGGACACCCTCAATATTAACCACATAATTAGCATGCATATACTTAAATAATTATTTTAATATATATGGTATGGATCATATTTTATATAATCATGGTCTTCCTTATAATATATGCAATACATGTGCACTAAGTACTACTAGGAACTAAGTGGCTATGTGTGTTTTTCTATTTTGTAATAGAAGCATAATCACCCTAATAGAGCTCCTAACATGGCCATTAAAACCACTAATTATTATATATGTGGTGAATGTATATCAATTTATATATCCCATGTGTTGTAAGAGTGTCATGGTTCACATGCGTATGCTTGACCTATTTTCAGCCATAACACTATGAATAAGATCACGGTCTATATACACTCGTATGAAAAATTCATGCAAATATATGTCATCATTAACAATTTTCTATTCTAAAAATGTGATAAGTGGTCTAGGTGGCCCTATACTGTGATATATGCCAATAATTTTATGTAGTGGATGTGTCTCCTCTATAACTATGTGATAGGAATCTCGTGATTAATGCACTTGGTATATATAGTGAACACCTGATGTGCCCCCTTCCTCATTACTTGTATGCTTTGGGAAATGATATGGAAAAATATTGAGTGAATTTTCTTATGTTTTCTATTATTTATGTGACTTTTTGGGTGTGCCAACATCAATGATGTTATCCTCAATGAGATCTTGTATCTTATGCTTTAGGCTAATGCATATATTTGTCATGTGTCCTAGTGTCTTATGATACTCATATAATGCATTTAAATAAAAAATATTTGGTAGATGTCATGTCGTATCAACCTATTTAATTGGAGGGAGAGATATTACATTGTATTCCAATAGTTTTTGTAGAACATGTGATGGTGACTATAAAATATTAGTGAAAACTCTATGCTAAGGAGTGGATAAAACCAATCTAGGAGGAGACTCAAAAGATAAGTTGACTATGTCATTTGGATCATTTTTGTTTTATATGGCCCTTACCTTGTATGGAGGTTTGTTTTAAGTCTTAATAGTTTATTTTGGTCCATTTTTGTACTTGATTTTTCCCATTGCTAAGATCTTAACCTCTCTTTCCTTTACTATGTGGTACATATCAATAAATGTTGGAAACTTCTTGAATAAAATAGATTCATTTAGTGTTGGTAATAGACTCTATTTTAATATATCCTAAAGATCTATGTCTACCTTGGGGCTAGTTAATTTATATAATATTTTCTTGTATCATAAGACATAATCGATAATATGCTCATTTGACTTTTGCTTTAATAATGCCACTTGTGCATATGATATCTTATCATTGATGTCGATAGATAAGTGTGCTAGGAACATGTCATCTAAAGGATTTAATACCATGATAGACATATTTGGAAAATCATATAACCACTTTATGGTTGGGTTCCATGAAATTAGATGGTAAAAGAGTTATTTTTATGTTATGTGCTAAAGGTGTATGCAACATAATGTTAAAATCCAAGGCATGTGATGTCCTAGTTATTATTTTATTAAGATGTGACACCTTAAATTTTAGAGTAATAACCTCATTCATAAGATATTTTACATATATATTAGAATAATTATCCATAAGTGGTATAGCTTTCACTGATGGTTGAATACCAATCTTGGGTTGTGCAATCTAAGTTGGTTGGTTTGTCCCCACTAGAGGTGTAACAACATTGTTAATTGGAGGGGTTGAAGATTGACCATTATTTGTATTTTAGAGTTCCTATTGAATAATGCTTATAAAATCATCTTGTATATCTTTGTGTTTGGTCATAAAGTCTTGTAATTATCACTTATTAGTTTCATCAAAACCATTTTAAAATTTTGCCATTATAGGTTGACACATAGGAAAACAAGTCTTGTATATTTTGAACATTTTTAAGAATATAAATAGATGAAAAGATTACAAAATTGGAATATATAAAAAAATATGATATTTTTGTAATTAAAATTTGAGTATAGATTAAAAAGTATACAAAATCTAAGTGTGTCTAGGGTTATGGTTTTTGAATATAATATTTATTTACAAAAATTTAAATTGGATGTAAAATAAATTGAAACCCTAATGTGAAATTTATTTAATTTAGCTAGGTTGTCTTAAAAAAAATTAAAATCAAATGTATGTATCACCAAATTTATTGTAAAAAAATTGAATGAATGTAAGCTAGGGTTTGAGTCTCTATTTTAACTAAGTTGGGTTCACCAAATGATTTGCCCTTTTAGGGTTTAACTATGTAAATCTTATGTTTAGATTAAAGGATGAGTTGTCAAAATGAGTTAAATAAATTAAAATAATTAAGAACTACTTTGTTATATAATTTTACCTTCTTTGACTTCCTAAAAATAGAAATAAATATTCATAAATAAATAGTTATCTAGAAAATGACTTTCATGAATGATATAGGTTCTAAAAGTTAAATTTTGGGTAGTTCTAAGTGTCATCAATATGATTATGGTGTATGTTTTCTCACTAGACAATAGTACCATGTTTAGAAAGTATAAAAATTCTTGTTTAGTTTCCTCAGTGTGGCACTATACTCCACTTTATAAGAATACTCTTATTTTATAGGAGTACCTACACCTATATTTTTAGGTCTTACTCTTATTCACACAAAAACTAGAACTTTGTGTTTTGCTAAGAAAATATGATTTAGTGTGCAAACTCTAATACTCCTTGAAAGTATGGCATGATAAATAATTTTGTGTTCACTAGTAGGATAGGCTAGACATCCTCAACACCTTAATTTGAAGAAATTTGTCTACATACAAATACTTCAAAGAGGGATCAAGCCCATTGTAGTTCTCACACCTAGTGCTTGATGCAAGTGCAAGTGAATTTTATAATGAGAGTAGACTTGGATGCCTTAAATGTGTTTGAGATTCATAATCCTTGAAAATTAGGATTAGGGTTATTATATATGGTATTATGTAGATGTAGGGAAGAATGGAGATCAAACACCTTAATTTTTCTCGACTTGTCTTTGGTTTGAATTTCATTTTGCATTTATTTCCATCTAATTAGTATAGGTCAATTAGACCTATATTTATAGAGTTATATTACTTTTGAAGATAATAAAATATGTTTAGGCTAACCTTAGGATGGTCACAAATTTAAAAAAGTATATGTTAGGAAGATCTAGATATAAGGACAATAGTGCCCAGTTGGGGGCACTAATACCATGTGTCTATAGTGTCCAAAATGAGGCATTAATGTCTACATGGAAAACTTGTAATCAAGCTAGGTTGGTATCTAAGAAGAAAATTTTAGGACTATGTTTTGCTTGACTATAGGTGACTATAGTCTACACTTTTACATTGACTAAAAATGTGTGTCTAAGACTCTAGAATATGTCTACAGATAATCTAGGAATAGGGTAACTTAAAAGACATTCTTAGCATCTAGTTCCCACTTTTGGGTAATTACAGTATGCATGACTATGTAATATAAGTCTATGTAAGAGCGAGGATGTACATATGTTGAGTCTAAAATAGTGATAGTAGGCAAAAAATATAATTAATAGTAGCAATGATCAATATTTATATATAAAAATTCTAAATCTAGAATGTAGAGTATGTAAGGATACACCTTGGTAATAAAAACTATGTATAGGGTACCCTCAAGTGGGTGAATGTGTCAAGTGAAAAACCATGAATCAGTATATATGTCCCCAATGGGTAGATAATATCAAGTTTGAATTAGTGTATTGGACCTGAGGTGTATAATAAATCTTCAAGAACCTAAGAAGTATAATTGAAACATGTATGTATGATGAAACATACTATACTAAGATAGATAGCATATGTAGTGTTCAAAAAATATAAGAAATGTAAACATATAAATGCATACAATCTATAAGTTTTATGTTTTTTGACCAATTATATTTATTTTTTGTGTTTTTAGCATGTTATGTTTTTTTGTATTTTCTAGATATAAGATATATACAAGAAATATGAAATTGAACTATGTACAAGGAGAAAAGTGAGAGAAAAATTATTTACAAGAAGAGAGGAACCATACTAACCGATGAGTCTCATAAGAGACTTACTATAATTGTGATCTATGTCAAATAAGGGTGTTATAATCATGCATGTTGTGTGAAAGGGAAACTATGATCCCATAATTTATTGTAATGAGTGATTTATATCTTTATTTGCTTATGTAATGGTGCTAAGAATCTATGGCACTAACTGTGGCATCTTATTAATTATAAGGGTCTTAATAACCCATCTAGTAGAAGAAGATATAATTCACATAGATGACATGTGTTGAATATAATGAAAACCCAATAACACCGATCTTAGAAAAAAGTGAGTGGAAGAAGGCCTTCTAGAATATGTTACATATCTTGAACATAGTGGTCTCTCTAATAATGATCTCCATGGTGGAGTATGCATACATGTTAATAATTTAGAAGTATAACTCACCTACACTGGTGGCTCTACTAAATTCTACAATGTATCAATAGGAACTATGCTCTGAGCTATAACTAAGAGATATGATATATCTAATAACTATGTTAGAAGTGTAATTAGTAATTGTGAAGTAACTACATATGGGATAAGTAGAGGATACTCATATAAAAGACCCTCAACTTCAACCATCTGATTTTTATGTATGTATTTTAGGCATATATGAATTTTGGATGAGATAGCTCATAACTAATGTATCCATGCCCTACCCAATAGCATATCAAACATGTCTGCACTAGGTAATACTAAGAATTAAGTGGATATATGTGTTATTCTAACCTATAATTAAATAAACATATACTTGATGGAGCTCTAAACATGATCACTAAAGCCAATAATAACTATGTTGGTGGAAAATATATCCTGCTCTAAATACACCAAATGTTATAAAAGTGTCATAGTACACATGTCAATGCTTGACCCATTATCAATCATAACACTCTCGGTAGGATGATGATCTTTATAATCTCATACAAATATTGCATGTAAATTTGTATCATCATCAATAATCTCCTACTCTAAGAATGTGATAAGTGGTTTATCTATAACTTTAGTGTGGTATATACGAATTATATTTTTTAATGGATGTGCCTCCCCTATAATAATATGATATGAATATGGTGGTGGATGTGCCTGATATGCATAGTTAGCACCTGAAGTTCTCCCTTATTCATTCACTATGTGATTTGGAAATGTATCTAAGAATTCATTTAATTCCTTATCTTTCATTTTTTGTACTTTTGGTGATTTTGTGGGTGTGCCCTCAATAATAATTTTATCCTAAATTTAATGTTGTAGCTTATGATTTAGGCTTATGCATATGTTTATCTAATGGTTTAGTATCCTATGATACTTGAAAAATGAGTTAGAATCATATATTTTTGAAAGAGGACATGTCATCTCAACCTCTTTGATGAGAGGAAGAGATATGACATTACATTCCAAGAGTTGTTGTAAACTTGTGTTGGTGACTCAAGAAGGTTTGTAAATATTTGGCATTGAGTAGATGATAAAACCAAGCAAGGAAATGGATCAGAAGTTGGGTTAATTGGGACCTTTTGATCACTCTTATTGTATATGGCCCTTACCTTGTATGGATGCTTATTTTAACTCTTATCAATTGATTATAATCCATTAGTATACTTTAGTTTATGCATTGATATAATCTTATCCTCTTTTTCCTTTACTATGTGGCATAAATATGTGAATGTTGAAAACTTCTTAAATAATATAAATTCATGTAATTATGGTAAAACACTATGTTTAACTATGTCCTAAAGCTCTTTTTATACCATCAGGATAGTTAATTTAGCTAATATAATTGTGTATCATAAGATGTATTTTGCAATAGATTCATTTGACTTTTGTTTCAACTTTACAATTTGAGTATAGAAGATCATGTCACTAATATTGATGAAGTGTGATGAAACATGTATAACAAAGGATTGAATGTTGTGATAGATTGATTTGGTAGGTCAAAAAACCATTGTAAGGTATAATCCTTTAAACTATGTTGAAACAACTTTGTAAGAAGCCAGTCATCGGACATGTAGTCTAAACATGTTGCATGAAAATCTTGGAGATGGTGCTCTAGTTCACCCTTACCATCATATAATGTAAGTTTAGGTTCCAAAATATATATTCAAAGGTATTTAATGCTATGTGGTATGTTTAAGGTGTATATCAGGGAATATTAGAATCCAAGGCATGTGATGGCCTAGTGGCCCCCTTATCAATATATAACACCTTAACCTATAGAGTATGAAGCTTGTGCATAAGGTATTGTGTATTTATAATAGAGAAACTAACCATAATAAGTGTAGTTATCATTGAAGCTTTTTGAATTACAATTGTAGGTTGTGTTAGCTGAGTTGGCCCCACTATAGGTGTAATAATGTTATTAACTAGGCGAGTTGAAGATTCACCATTTTTTGAGTTTTGGAGTTCTTCTTGAATAATAGTGATGAGGTCACCTTACATATCCATATGTTTTCTCACAAAATACTTTAATTTTTTCTCATTGGTTTCATTAAATATGTTGTTTGATTCTACCATTGTAGTTTGGGAAGTAAGAAAATAAGTGGTTATATATTATGAACCATTAAAGAATTTTAATCCAAGAAAGATTGTTAAAAACAAATATTAAAACAAATTTAAAATTTTAGAACTAAAATATGATCATATACATAAAAATTATAAAAATCCTAAGAGATCTAGGTTTAGGATTTGAGTAATATTTGAATTAAGTCAGTGTCACCAAATTTTTTAACCTTTTAGGACTTAAAAAATGTAAATATTATATTTTATTAAAGGGATGATTATAATAAATTATGGAAATAATATGCATAAAATAGTCATTGATTTGTTACAGAATTAACTATCTTAGACTTATCTATAAATAGTAATAAATCATTCAAATAAAGACTTATCTAGAAAACCCCTAATATAGATGATCTATGTATTAAAAACTAATATGGAAATTGGTCTGAGTGTTATCATCTAGATCCATATGTCATAACCCATCATAGATAATAACACCACAATTAAATAGTAATATGATGTGGCTCTAGTATCATGATATTGGTGTTAATGTTTTATGTGTAGGAGTATATTGAACTTATATGTGAACTTATGTCTTAATTTCTAAGGTCTATTCCTATGTGCATGGATTAGAGAACTCTATATTATTCTTGTAATGATAAATTTATGATAAAAACCCTAATCCTCCTTGAAATTAGGGCATGAGATAAAAGTGTGTTTATTATATGGATATGTTAGACATACTAAACACCCCACTATGAATAGAGTTGCCTACATACCAATATACGAAGGAGGGATCAACCCTGATGTAGTTTTCCCCACCTAAGTATTGGTACAAGTTCAAATAACTCTATTATGATAGTGGCCTTATGTGCCTTGAGTGTGCTTGAGACTGGAAATATGAAAAATCTAAGCTTAGGGATATTGTAGATGGTAGTATGCATAAGTAGGAAGAAGAGGGATTGCTAACGTTAATTTTTATCAACTTGCTTCCTATTTGAATAGGTATTTTTCATCTAACTTCCATCTAGTGGATAAAGGGATAAAGGTCATGTATTTATAGTGTCCTACTTGTGAGGATAATAAAATATTTCTAGGCCAACCCTAAGAGGATTTTATTTTTGGAAATATATTCATTTGGGAAAGTTAGGGTGAAGGAAATAGGTACCATTTTGAGGACACTAGTACCACATGTCTCTAGTATCCTTAATATGTTGCTACTATCTATCTAGTAAAATAATGGGCATGATGGGATAAGATCAGAAAATGAGGGTTTTGATACTATGTTTGAGCTAACTAGGGATGCTTATGGCCAACACAAAGGCTAGATAAATGTGATAATAGGCTCTAGGGTAGATCTAAGGCTAAGCTAGGGATAGGTTGTCTCAAGTATCATTGTTAGGACTCAAGTACCAATTTTAGGTGATTACACTTAGCATTTTTAACAAACTTAATTGAACTTTTTTGAGGTCTTATCCTAAAAAATAATTTACAAAATATTTCAAAATATCTATATAATATTTTCAGTTCTACATAGATTTTATACTGATTAGAGGAAATTTTTAATATTTTTAATATGATAGATATTTTTAATAATAATCTTTTAAAGTTTCAAGACCTAAAAAATCATGGTTTTCTAGTCTATTCCAAACTAAAAGAATTTTACATTTTCATTCGTACAGGGCCTCAAATTGTTCCATCTTGATCATAGAGTGGTAGGTGTTGTTATAAGTGAACTCTACTAAATAAAATAATTCTTCCCACTTATATTTAAAATCCATGACATACATTATCACCATGTCCTCAACATTACTATTCAACCTTTTCATTTCCCATCCATTTCTAGATGATAATTTGAAGTAAAATTCATTTTTGTACCACAAGTCGACATCATAGTTTGAAAGAACCAATAAGTGAACAAACTAACCCTATATAATAAAATAATTTTAGTCACTCCATGAAGATGGACCACTTATGTTATAAATCTCTTAGTAATAATGGCAACACCATCTATGCTATTTCCTAAAATAAAATATGCCACTTTAGTGAGTTTATCAATCACCACCATGAATGAATCATGTTTATTACAATATCTAGGTATACACAGGATATGATTCATTGGTATTAAAACCTAATTGCTTTTAAAAATGGAATTGGGATAAATAAATCTTCTACGATGACCATTGTTATCTTTCATACAGTGACATTCTCAACACCTAAAAATAAAGACAAATCTTTCATCTCTTAAGTCATTTTATTGAAACCTAGATGAACATAATGAGCTAAAAAATGAACTACATTTAAAATATATCCCCTCCAATTCCTTGAGTTTGGAATGAAAATTATACCATTGTATCTCAATGTTATATGAATTTAGAATAAGAACATTCTCAATCTATTTCAACATTGATTTTTAAGGCATCCAAAATCATATTTCTATTATTTAAACACATAATTCTTAAAATCAAATTGAATAATAGTGATAGTATCAATGTAGGTTCACCTACTTAGAGTATTAGACACCTTATTCTCTTTCCCTTTAACATAATAAATATTAGTATAAAAATTAATGATAAATTCTATGCACCTTATTTTCCTTGGATTCAACTCATCTTTAGTAAATAGGTGTGTAAGGTTGTGATGATCATATTTAATCTTGAAGTGTTTTCCTAACAATAAATGCTTCCATTCTTTTAGGTAATGAAAAATATCATGTAATTCTAAATCATAAGGGAGGTAATTCTTCTCATTATTTGTTATTTTTCTATACTCATAGGAAACAACTTTACCATGTTGATTCAAAATAACACCAATGTCTAACTTGTATGCATCATACAATATTTCAAATTTGCCATTAAATGTAGTATAGTTAGAATAGGAGCTAAAGTCATCAACTATTTTAGTTCTTAAAATGTGCATTCACATTTTTGTGACCAGTCAAATTTATTTCCTTTCCTTTGTAAGGAATTTATGGGGTAATAAATCCAAAAAAATCTTCAAAAAACTTATATTATTGACCAACAAACCCCTTGAAGCTTCTCACTTCATGTACATTCTTTAGAGATGACCACTCATTAATGGTTGAAATATTTAGAGGGTCTACTTCAAGTCTATTATTTCAAATTGCATGTCATAAATAGTGAATTTTTTATTGAAATAAATAAAACTTGGATAACTTACCATATAATTTATGTTGCCTTAAATGTTGTAGTACCAACCTTAAGTGTTTCTCATGTTCTTGTTCACCCCTGAAATAAATTAAAATGTCATAGAGGAGTACCAACACAAACATGTCAAAAAAATATTAGAATATATTTTTAATTAAATTTATTAATGTTTCAAGAGCATTAATTAGTCTTAAGGGCATAACTATAAATTCATAGTGTCCATATCTAGTTCTAAATATAGTCTTATGGACATCTTCATCTTTGATACAGAGTTGGTGGGACCCTAATCAAAGATCTATCTTTGAAATTATAGTTTCTCATTTAATTTTATCTATAATATCATATATTCAAGGAATGGAATACTTATTCTTGGTGGTAACCTTTTTGAGCATTCTATAGTCAATACACAATTTGAGTTTCCCATCCTTCTTTACAAACACCATTAGAGCTCCCCAAAGTGACACGCTAGGGTGAATCATTCCATTATCTATTACTTATTATATTTAAATATTAAGTTAACTTATATCTGATATGATCATCTAATAATGTGATTTTGATGTAGGTATTTTCCTAGGTATTATATCTATTACAAAGTAAAATATATTTTAGGAGGCAGTCTTGGTAACTTTTCCATAAAAACGTCTTGAAATTCCTCCAAAATTGGATATATTTAGAGTATAGAGGTGGTTTCTTAAGAAATATCATTTAATTTTATGTCTTATTTTTGAAATCCCTTTCTAATATCCTTATTAATTTGTATAGATGAAATAATTTGTTGAGTTGAAGGTTTGTTGATTCCTTTAATAATTACCATTTTTCTTCAGCATCTAAACATAAAAATATTTTATTGAAACATTCCAACTTAGATTTATGTTATTTCAGATGAACGATGCCTAGGATAATCTATTTAAATCCCGAATGGGTAATGAATAGTTTCATACATATCTTGAAATCTCCCATATTAAGTTTAGCTTTCTCTAGGCATCATTCATAACCATTGTCTTCCTAATGACAAACTCTAATTTCCATCCTTATATAAGTATAACTAGTTAAATTTTACACTTAAAATAATTAATAGAAGAAATAAAGATATTTATTGATCCAAAATTAATGAAAATGGAGAATTAAAAGCCTAAAATTATACTTCTAGTCTCAATAAGTGTTGACTAAAATTTTGCATTCCTATTATCTATAACTTGGTAGACCTTATGATTGTTCTTTAACTTAGGTAAATATTTATTGTAATGCTTATATATACATTTGTAACATTTCAAAATACCTTAACCAGAAGAGGAATGGTATTTAATCTTATGGTTGGTTGATGAAAGCTTTATTTATTATTATTTTCAGCATTCTTCTTCACAAAAGAGTGTGGTTTAGAAATTTTTGTATTCTAAGATTTATTTCCAAAATTATAACCTTTTATAGTAGTATTATTAGATTCATTTTTATTTAAATTATTATTTAATAAATATATTGATAACTTGGACTTTTATTACTTCCTATTATTTCAAAATTCTTGTCTTGCATTTTAGGGAGACTTTTCCTTTTCTTTGGCTTGGTGTGGTTATTATAAAGAAACAACTAAGGTTATTGGATTGGTCATGTTCATATCATGTATTAATATCTCATTCAACCCTATTTTAAACTTTTTTACTCATATTTCATGTAATTTACATGATGTAGGAGCCCCAAAAACATGTTTTCATATTCAAAAGCTATCATAGTTCCTTATTTTAGCAGCTAAAATTCTATGAATTTTTTCTCTTTATAGATATTTTTTAGATAGATTTTTATTAACTAATTTTCAAAGGTTTCCTATGAAATATAAATTGGATTATACCATTTTAGAGAACACAAATGATTCTACCACAAAAAGATATTGATCATTTGGCATCCTAGACCAAATTTCAACCCATATAGTTCAAAATTTTACTTGTCATATATCTTAACCTTGTATATGGTCATCATATTCCTTATAAGGTACTCAAAAATCCTTTTAAAGACTTTTTAGCATTGTTTAAAGTTATTTTGATGAAATTAAGGTAAGTTTAATTCTTCACCTTATGGTTATATAGTCATTTCTATCATGTTTAAGTGATTTAAAGAGTGTTAAATGGTCTAAGTAGTCCTATTTGGACATGTAATGTGGTGTCTAAGTCATATAAATCCCCCTCTAGTTTGTATGATACATAAAAAGATGGAAAATCATCTTGATAATATTTCATTCCATGCTCAAGGTGTTTTATTACCCATTTTATAATGTCTAAAGAAGGTTTTGTGATAAAAGGAAAAGTGTACGATAGAAACAAAAGATGGACATATCACTACATGTTTGTACCAACATTTACAAGATTAATAGGCATGGGATGTATCATCTTCATTAGTTTTTAGTTAGAATGGATAATTTTCATGGCATAGAGTGGATGTTTTTAGGTGGTCCATATAGGTTTCCCATAGCAAGAATAGGTTCAGGCATGTACATGGATTAGTTTATGCCCCCTAGGCCTACATCCATTACTTGGAGGCAGTTTCAAGTCAAAATAATTTAAAAAATAACCCCATTCATCTATAGATCTATTTTATAGCTTAGAAAAACCAATCCAATTTCTATTCAATATAGATATGAGAGATAAAATTAGGACCTAATATTTTGGGAAGAGTAAGGGACCCTAATTGGCTTCTATTTTATGGAATTAGTTCTCATATTTCCTTTCCCTTCTTTATGAATAGTCAATAAGAAGGTGAAGGGCTCATAGTGTCTCATCCACCCATATAGGGGTTTAAATTTGATTAATTTTCATCATTTTTGAACATGATGGAGTAATGGAAAGTTATATGACTTATCATGGGTCTACATAACCCTTAAACACCATTCTCAAGACTCACTTCACATGTGAGAGGCATTATGAGACAAGAAACCTTCTTACAAAACTATCTACAAGTTGGTAATAGTGGATTATTGATACTTTAGGGCTTCAATGGTTGTAGATTCTTGGTGAGGTCTCAAAAATATTATAAACCTCATTGAGGATATGAAAAAAGGAATGTTTAGTGATGGTATGGACTAAAAAACAAACAAAGTGGTGATCACCTATAGTTTGTAGTCAAATAGTTTGAATAAACCATCACAAAGTAGAGACAATACACATTATATAAGTTATTAATATTATCTCAAAGAGGTTGAAAAAAAAACTAGTGAAAGAGTCGTAATATCTCTCTTCTAGGTCAACACAGGAAGGCTAGTGAACACTTTAGGTCTACAGGATCTCTAGGCCACCAGTGGTGCCAAAAAATAGTTGAATAAAGTAATTGTATATTTTGGAATCCAAATTTAGTTTAATCCTCATGATATCAAGGTCATCTAACAATAGGAATGTTGGTGAACATATCAAGTGTAGTATATTTTTTATCCTAAGGGACTATGTAAGTTGAGTTGAATTATGTAGGTCTAAATGGAAAATAGACTTTCTATAAGTAGACCCCAAAGGATAGTGAGATGAAGAATAAAAAAAAATATCTATCTTATCTTCATCAAGAGACAAATCATAAAATACATAAATTTTTAACATCACTCCTCCAAAGAAAGCGTTGAGCTCACACATGCATGTACCCACACACTAAGAGGTTAAATGTCTCTTGGAAACTAGAGTAATGGGTTATGATATGTGTTGAGATGATTAAAAGTTAAAAAATATTGTGGAGAGAACATTCTAGGTATATATGTCCATGGGAGGCCTTCTGATAGTCTTCTACCAAATGAATACTTAGCCCTAAACATTCACAGTCAAGGAACTTAGGGTTACCATCTGCAAGCTTTACTGTAGAAGAAAGATAGTGTGGGTAAAAGACTTCATATTTAGGTGACCTAAAAGTTTATAAGGTGAAACAGGGTGACAACCTTATATCTTGGATAAGAAAAAATTTCAATGATAAGAGTATTTCCATGAACAAGGAGACTTAAATTTTCATTTCACACAGTCAAAAGCCTAAGGTTGAACATCTATAGGCCTTACTCTAGATGGAGAACATGTGAGTAGATGAGTTATCTTTTAGGGTGAGAAGATATATAATAAGAAAAATTAGAAACATGGTGACATAATAAGATAATCCAAAGGGGTTGTGGAATACTCACTTAAGGAAAGAAACCTCACCTCTCACCCTTCATAGTTCAAGTAAACCTAATTGCCACCTATTGATAGGGGCTAAAGAAGAGTTAAAGTAAGTTTAAATGCTACATAAGAGTGAGGTGGATGAGTGAAAATAAGGACATTGAATGCTTTGGTTCTTTGAAGAAAATGAGAGCCTTGATAGGCTAATTATACCTATTAGGCCTAAACAAGCACACAAATAGAGTAAGGGAGAAGTGGTGAACCCTACATAGAGGTGAAATAAAAAATTTAAAATAGGGTATATAACTTGTCTTCTAAATTTTCTTAGGGTTTTCCATTGAAATGGTTTAGACCTTTATCATTGAAAAAAGCCTAGTGTCGTAATTATGCCTAATAGGCCTAAATATACACGAAAGTTTAAGACTTTTGCATGTTTTGGGGGGTGTTTAAGGATTGAAAAAATTATATGAGGAGGATATAAATTTCACAAGGTAAGTCTAGAGGTTTTTAACTCATAAAATATGAGAAAAGATTCACTTATTAGCCATTAGGGCTATATAGGCTGTAAAGCCTACAATGCCTAGGCAAGAGCTAATGGGGTTATAGGGGGCCCAATAAGATATATTGAAAAGAAAATAAATGGGAACATGTGTTTTTGGGGTTTTATGTACCTATAAGAGGTATTATAAGTCAAATCCAAACATATTTTTCTTTTTTACACTTTTTTCTCTCCATCAACTTCATAAAATACAAGATTTTGAGCCTGAGAGACACTTTGTCAACATTATAACTGTAATAAATAGATACATGGGGACCTACTCTAATAGGTAATATTGAGGAGTGTTATATAATTCATTTTATTTGGATGTTTTTTCATTTCAAACCCTTATGGATATGAATAATCCTCAAAAGGTCAAACATGTTTGAACTTGCCTAAACTAGTCCTAATGACATGATGAAGGACATATTGAGAAATTTACGTCTAAATTCATTGAATTGGATTGGGATACACTTTAAATTCATAGTGAGCTCTAAGGAGGTACTATTTATGATAGTTTTTTATATAGACACATGTACATATTCATTAGAAACTATACTTTGGCAAGGTTTTGGGAAAAAAAGGTTTCTTATCATATTGAATAGTTATATATAATTAAGGAAGGTGGTGAGAGGTACATGAAAAATTATTATATCATAAAATAGTCTCAATCCCTTATTTAAAATATTATTCATTTATGAGTAAAGAAGCCAATCTATAAAGACTAATGAGAGGTGACCTAGTCACCTAAATGGGCAAAAGTTACAAGTAGAACTACTTAGAAGGCATAATTCATGGCATAGTATGATGGGTCAAACCTAAAACACATTTATTTATCCATTATTGAGGTCCTATTCAAGCCTCATGATTATCTAAGCAACTAACATTATGTGACTAGGCCTAGTTGCTTATTAGGCTTATTTGCTTAACAATAAAAGATGCATATTGGTGTAAAGGTTTGATAAGGGAGTCAATACATGATCATAAAACCTTAGTAACTACCTCATGGTGGTGAGTAGACATAATTCAAAACCATAATGGAGGATGGGGAATTTTCTTAAGCCTATTCAACATGCACAAGGGGAAGGAAGTTGCTTAATGATCCATGAAGGCCAATTAGACCATGATGCCACCTTTATAACTATCAAAAGGAGAGATGATTGACTAGATTGGCATGGTCATGTTGGAAATTTTAGCCCAAATACCAATATTTTTCCTATATAGATCAGCTAATAACTTTTTTGATTGATTGAATGATAAAATGACTTGTACAATCATAGAAGAGACAAACCATCATCACATGTCATGCATAAATAGATAGGTCAGTCTAGTTACACATTTAATAAATGCACTTGGGAAATAAACTAGGTAAAAATATCACATGGACATGATGTTTTTAACTCCTTAAATATTCTCCACAAATTTGGTATTTTGATGAGTTTTCTATCTCAAGATATAAGTCCTCAAAGTTGAACTAGCAAAATGAGACGTGCATGGGGACATCAAATAAAAGTCATGGTGAATAGATATTTGAATTAAAAAAAAAGACCAAATGATATTGAATATAAATGTCAGGTTAAAAAGTGTCCAAATTATAGAATTTCAAGTCAAGATCAATGTAAAGTGGGTGATCAGTGATGTTAGTAGGTCCAAAATATCCAACAAAGCATGTTAAATCATGCATCAAAGATCAATGATGAGCTCATAGTCAAAATGTCAATGTATTTTAATATTTATCACATTGATAAGTGTCATAATAATGATGACTTAAAAAATAAATGATATTCATTTAATCAAGTAGATGAGGATCAACACCATGTGTTTAGACTCCTAACGAGATCAACGATGTGCTTGAGGTGAAGAAGTTGAAGAGCTAGATTACGCATGAGGTTACCATGTGGTATAAGTGTGTGAAGAAGATGAAACTAACAATAGGATCTTGAGGGTAATTGAGGATATGATAAATATCATGATCAAATATCCTAGATTAAGATAAAAAAACTAATATTAAAATTCAAATCTAGGAGACTAAAAATAGAAAATAAATGTGACCTAGGTCAAACTAGAGAAAATATTTCAAGGGGTGCCATTAAATCTCAGTTAGGAACTCTATTCAAGGATCCAAATCATGTAGACTCAATTTTATTATGGTTTTAACATCATTTCATGATTGGATTCCTTTTTTGTAGTGGCTTCTTGACTCCCACAATGTTTATATGTAGAATAAGTCTATTTAGATCTAATATTCTTTAGTGCCCAAGTGATGCAGTATGTAATAGCTTCATGGATATCAACTATATGAATTCAAATAAATGGATAGGGTTTCAATCTAAAACATACCTATGCTTAGAAATTAAAATAGGGGTACATTTGTGATTAACAAAGGAGTGTTTTGTCTATTGATATGGTCATATATTTGATAAATAGGTACTTATAGCTACTCAAAGTAGACTTAATAATGGCTTCATCATGTCCATGGTTATGAAGAATTTTTCCTTATGATAAATACAAGTGAAAGGTGGCATAGAAGTTTAAATCAAAAGGATTTGGGGATTGGAGAGTGCAAGTGGAGAATTAAATTCTTTCTTAAATCCTTTAAATATTTTATCCAATGAAAATATCATGACTCATCATCTACACAATAGATATTTGTCTTCAGTGCATGTTTCTCAACCAATGAGAAAAGCCTAAAGACTATTAGAGCAAATGAAGGCTAATTTATCGATGAAGGATCAATCTTAATTAAATTAAAATATGGTGGATATTTCAAGAAAGGTGGTGATAGTTCATTAATTTATTTATTGATGTATGTTCTTCCTCTCTTTGTTTCCCTTTATCTATATTACCCATTCTTTCCCATTAAGCTATCTCTCAAATTTTGGATTCCCACAAGAACTCTTTGATTTTGAAGAGTGTTGGATTTTTTGAGATATCTTGGCAAGATATGCTCATATTGATAAGCCAAAACCCTATCAAGAAGTTTTAAGAACTGCCTCTTGATCTAATAAAATATTTTCTTTAGCTATCTCTTTCCTTGGATCAATGTTTAGTGAGTTGTGCATGATGGCCTTGTGAAGGATATTATTCAATATCCATTATCCTCCTTCCTTTCTTCTTGTAAGGTGTTTTCAAGATATTTTCAAGTCTAGATTTGTGCTCTTTCTATAGTTAATGTATGATTAATGTGGGTCTTATAATCCTCCCTTATTTCTATTCATTTCTTCCTAAAACTAGTCTATGAAAAACTTATGCAATTATCTAAATTGTAATATTGTGTGATATAATATTGTTTTGTGTATATTTAGTGTGGGTTCAAGCATATAAAGTCCTCATTTAAATTTAGTGCATCACCTTGTTAAATTTATTAGGACCCCTGTTTCCCTTTTCTAAACTTTTTCCCTATATTAGCATTAGTATAGGTGGTTCATCAAGAGGAAGCTAACATTCTTTGGAGGTTCAACCCCACCATAGGATACCCACAACCTAGGGTTGTTCCCATATTATGTCTTAGTCAGAGGGAGCCTAAATAACTCTCTCCAAGGGTATAGATTAATGTAATAATAGATTTGGACATGCCTAATGAGACCAAGGTCCAAGGGAGTGGAAACATTGTTGGTGTCTTTCCTATAATAATCTTTTGGAAGCAAGAATGATGACTCTAAATCAAAGATTCTAATTGTAAGTAGCCTAGGTGCCTAGTCATAATTATTCATTATGTATCATCACTAAATTAATCAATATGATTATTCTCCACCTCAGTATCCTTCATATTAGATTAGAAATGTTTATGGCTTCATCCCAAGTGGTTCTCAAGATCTAGTACATCAGCCTTCTTAGGCTCGAGATGTCCCTTGTTATTCCCCAAATTGATCCATTTCAAGTTGGAGTAAAAGGATATAGAGGTATTAAAGTTACATGATATACCTTAATAAACAAAGGGGATATAGTCAAGATATCAATAATCATATCATTCATGACATGATAAATGCATTAAAGTTAAAGAAGGAAGAATGGGTACCTATTGAGGGAGAAAATTGGAAAAATCTCTCAAGTGAGATGATGGATGTAAGGGGTTACATTCAAATGATTGAAGATAAGCTAAGAATCCTTGAATAATAATAGGTTCAACTCCATCAACCTTATATATCTTCATAGATACCACTTTAGTCCTTCTATATGCCGACCATTCTTCCCCAAAATACCATTCCAAATGACCTTTCATGTGTTCCTTAGACATTCCCTTATTGGAATTCAATCTAAGAGATCCTTCAAAGAAAGGAGACTATTATAGATAAGCCTATTTTTGATACCCAAGATTCCACTTATCTTTCTCAAGAATCCTCTATAGCTCATACGAATCCTTTTGTGTTCCTTATCTTCATGAAGACCATAAACACCTTCAAAAGAAGCTATTACAAGAGAATATATATAGGTAAATCAAAGATTTAGAGATAAAGATGATGAAAGAGGAAGAGAGCCAAAATCAAGAGGAGGTAGTTGTTCCTTACACATTCCCCTCATGAAAATTAATCAAAGAAAGCATATAGAAAAATAGGGAGGTGCTAGTAAAAATACCCCAAGCACTAGTTCAAGAGCCATAAAAGAGACCATTTAAAGTCCCTAGTTAGAGGGATACTCTCATATGTTTTAATTATGGTGAACTTATTAACTCTATAACCATCTCCCTCTTGGAGAAAGAACCTATTCTACAAAGGATAAAGGAGAAGCTTGTAGTCATAGGTGAACTTGAGGAGGAAAATGTAAGTGTCTATGATGAGGAGATAATTATAAATAACCCACTTCATTTAGAAGGGGAAGAATCAATTTTGGACTAGCCTTATTTCATGGCTTTGAGATTAATGAACTTGATCGTGATGAAGACAATCCTCAAGTTAAAAATAGAGTAGACATTGAATGGACTACTAAAGGTCCATTCTACATAGATAAAGAATAGGATCATGAATTAGATCTTGAACAAGATAGGTGTGATTTTTTAGACCTTATATGGTCAAATCAACCCTCATTTACCATTTAAGAACAAGATGAAATATTGATTGAGGTTGATGAATAAGCCATCTTGAGTGCTTAGGTAATATAGTTTGATGAACTACCACTTTATGTGATGGAAGAGGACCTTGAGGGTGAATAAAGCTTTCAATATAAGCATGTGATTCAAGAATAATATCCTAATCAACTCAAGATCAACTTACATACAGCATCAAGTGATATGGAGTTGTATGACTTGTTTGAGATCTTAGGAGTAGGTTATATTCCTCTCCAAGGAGAATATGATCTGATTGTGCTTGAGGAACACAATGATGGGGAAAAAAGTGTATGAGTGAGGTAAAATCTGATTTCTCAATGTTTTAATGGAAAATAGGATGTATTATAATGTAATTATGTTGGTTTTAAGATGACAAGGATTAGCCATCATAGGTTGTGCTTAATTTAGATCACAAAGTTGAGAATCGAAAAGAGTAAGATCAACCTACCTATCCACTCCAAGATACATTATACACAATCAATTAGATTGGGTAGGTAAGTTTATTTTTGTTCCTATTCTTGGATACGTTTATCACCAATATGTTAAATATTTTCTCATTCTCCATCTTTCTTTGGCTACCCCCAAGCATGTAAATCATATTAGATTAGTGAGAAAGGTCAAATATTTTGTACAACTAGTCAGTGGTTTTGTATAGGTTCTATTCTAATTGGTTAGTTTACGGTAGTTAGATTTTATATTTTCCTCTAGAAGGACTATTTCATATAATTTGGAGTCAAACCCACTAAATTGGAGTGGATAAAATTTTCTCCAAAATTCTTTTCTTATGTTCTAAATAAAATGGACTATTTCAAACTATTTGGGCCATATATCATTTTTAATGAATTGGACTATTTTATATAATGTGGACCTATACCCCGTAAGTGAAGTGGTGAAAACTTTATCCAAAAAATAAATTTCATATATTTTAAATAAATTGGAGTGTTTAAAACCATTTGGAAATAGATAATTTCAAATAAATTAGTCTATTTTAAATAAAATGGACTTATATACACTAGAGTGGAGTGAAGAGAATTTTTTCCAAAAATAAATTTGTTATATTTGAAATAAATTGGAATATTTCAAAGTATTTGGACATATATAATTTTTAGTAAATAGGATTATTTTGAATAATTTAGACCTATACCTATAAAATGGTTAATGATTCAAAAGAATATTTTCTCCAAAAATAAATAAATTTGTTTTTTCAAAATAAATTAGACAACTTAAAACCATTTGAGCATAGATCAATTTGATTAAATTGGGTCATAGATAATAAATAATTTGAAATTATACCCACTAAAGTGGAGTGGAAAATATTTTCTCCATAAATATCATGTAACTTTTCTATATTAAAAAAAAAATTAATTATTTCAAACCATTTGAGAGCATATCATTTTGAATAGATTGGACTATTTCAAACTCGTGGCACCCTTCTAGGGCTTCATACCGATCATTGATCCTTTGAAGTAGATTCCATAGTTTGGACACTTGGCACTATTTGATTTGCCAAATTATGGATGAAAACATATTAATCTTGAATCTAGTTCATCTACATAATAAAATATCTCAATGACAATAATTTGTTTGTTGTTCATTGTGAAAATCTTTTGAATGAGCAAGTGTCAATATACCAATTCAATAACTTTAGGGAATCTCAAACCATAAATCAAATTAAAGTAATAACTAGATTAAATTAATTCTAAATTAGAATCAATTTTTTTGAAATTAATTTATAAATCTTCTTGAAATAATTTAGATTTGATTTGTATGAAATTGATGATAATTTTTATTACTAGAATTATAGTTTATAATTAGTAAATAAAATTGAAAGAATCATGCAAAGTTACATCTCTCTAAAAATTAGTTCATAATTGTTGGCATGAATTTTTTGCTTTCTCCCAAGAATGTGATGATTGACGTCATTTTGATTCTCCAGTCCTTTTCATCTTTCTGGATTTCATTTCTAGTATAACTACTTGATGTAACATAACTAATTTTAAATTTTTGATTTCTAACACAATTTTGAGAATTACAATCAATGAAGAACATGTTGGTAATTGAAAAATCATCTTTGAAGGTCCCTTTAAAAATAACTTCATCCAATTTTTTTTATGTTTATATTCAATGGCTTAGAATATTTATTACCCCAAATAAACATGAAATTTGAACTTATGTAACCCATGGCTTGAATGAGTATCCTCAAATGATTGTCCTCTATCATTGACCAAATGCCAATGTGAGAAAAGACTGCAGTGCTACCTTCAAAATCTCATTTTAATGATCTTAAATGTAGTATTCCATATTTTTAAATTTATAATGTTCTTTTCTCTTGTATAATTCATTTGCATATCTTGTGTTTTATACACAACAAATAATAAGTCATCCAGCCCCAAAATCAATAGTTTTTTAGATGTTTGTTTTAACTCCTCCTTAGAAATGTCTACAATTTGTTCAAAAAGAATGAATCATTTATTATTAATAATATTATATATATATATATATATATATATATATATATATATATATATATATATATATATATATATATATATATATAACATGAAAATTTTTAAGAAATTTTTTTACATGTTACTAGACTAGTCATTGATATGATTTTGATTTGCATTTCTTATTATAACATAAAAACATAATGCATTTCATTTGATTCATTTTTTTTACATTTATTTAAATCTTATAAATATTCATATAAACACATATAAAAATAAGTATATGCTCAGGGAATTTGTAAATATTATACTCATTATACATGGATGTACCATTTCTATTGCTAGTTTTGTAACACCCATATACATATAAAAGTTCATATTGAATCCTTATAACATGCCATAAATTTATCATAATCTAAATCAGTTTGGTTTAGCCATAACTCATTTCTCATATATGTTGATATTAATTTAACATTGATCAATGAACATCTATTAATATTTTTACAATAATGAAAGTATTATCTATAACTCTTATGCATACCAAAACATATTTATATGTTTACGCAGCCCATCACAGAAAACAAAATGGGATTTACTCTTTTAATCCATAGTTCACTATCACTAAATTCAAATAAGAATATAATACACCTTAATAGTTGAACCCCAGCCATAGACTTCCAATAGGACACATCAAATTAAAAATGGTATGAATCAATATAAATATATTTTTTTATAGCATGTCAGTATACTTTATTGTTTTTTATTGATAAAGAACATTGTCATGGATACTCTGCATCAAAATTTATTAAATTAAAGACATAGTATAACACATATTATGTTATTTTAAAATGGATAAATTAAACATGTAAACAACATTGGAATGGGTAAATCAAACTTGTAAACAACATTTTAATGGGTAAATACAACCACATTCAGTCTACACAACAATAAAATGAACCACACTTCCAAATCCCAAGCTGATGCAAGTCTATATTTTATTGTCTTCTATAATCTCCTGTCCATGAAGAAAAATTCAATTGTAATGTGTTTAAATAAATAAATTTAATTAATATATTCTAGACATGTATGAAATTGTATAATCACACATTTATTGAAAGGGGTTTTCACCTTTTTTTTTGTTTTTTTGTAGTTTGTATGGGTGCACTTTTTTCTTCAAACTTTGGTTATTTATTCCCTGAAAATTATTATATACTTTAGTAACTAAAAATTCTTGTTATAAATTGATTTGATATTTTTATTTTGAAAATATGTCTTGTGGTAAAGTTTTACCAGGTGTTTTTTTCATGGAGGCACCAACTTGTAGAGTTATGTCATGGGTTGTTGTGTTGTAGATATAATGTGTTAGAGTTGCATTGTGTAATTTTGTAATTAAGATCTAAATAGATGAAGAAATATTTGGTTAGAATTATGAATCATTGATAAATAAAACATTATATAATTTAAAAGATATGAACGATCTTAATATGTTACCTTCTTCATTTTGTGATGTGTCATGTTTATTGTTATTATTTTTAGTTATTATTATTTCCTCACTTGTATGCAATGTCAGTGGTTCTAAAAAATGAAAGATTTCTAAGCTATTAGGTTTGAATAATAAAAAATATACACTAAAATATTGTTAAGATGTTATATTTAGAAAGTGAAGCATGATTATAAAAAAATTAAAAATGTTATGCACCTAGTACTAATCAAAGTGGTTGTTCTTGTATTGGTTGCTCTAAATTTGTAAAAAACAAAATGAAATTGAACATTAAAAATTATTTTTTATTTAGTTTCTATAATTCAAGATAAACTTCCTTTAAATTTTTTACAAACACACACCAATCGAGCTCATGTCTATACCCTAAGGATGTCACATGCATCCAAATCATTGAAATAAGATATAAGTATCTCCAAAAAGATGGTATGTAAATCATTTGTGAATGAGATTCCTATTTTTTGTGATCTAATCATTTGAAATGTTGGTACCTCTTTGTAGATGTTAAAACTATCCTGTAATTTACTTTGTTGAAAATGGAAGTAAAAACATGGCAACTAAAAATGAGTTGGATCTTGACAAAAAATTGATACATGTGATATGTGTCTAATAAAATCCATAAATATTTGGACCCCATAGTACAACACCCATATCTCATGTGTAATGGAAATCACCAACATATAAATTCTTGAGAGAGGTCTAAATGGTGGGATAATTATCTATGTTATGGATGATGAATACATTGAAGGCCCTAACAATAATTTTTTCAATCAATACTTGAAGAAATAGGTGAATATGTTCTTTAAATACTTTAGTGAGATTTAGAAGATTAATAATTATCAAATCGGCATTCACACCAAGAATGAATGTTTCACTATAATCTTCTAAACTGGATGGCCAAAGACAAGGGGGGGCATAATGGCAGCTAAATCTTTTTTTATTTCTCCCATAAAGTTGACCTACATCATTATGTAGATAAATTTTCAATATGCTTAATGAATCTTGAGATAATTCTTCCTAGCCTTTTTTTTAAAAAAATACTTTCATTCAGGCCACACAAATCATCAAACCTTTTCATAGAAATTTTATAATTCTCCTTTACCTCTTCAAGTGTGATTGTTTAGTTGGATGGTAGTGTTGTATAATGGTTGCTAAAATAATATGCAATTTTTGATAATATGTTACTTTCCATCTTCATCCTTTTGCACCAATTATCCATGTTATTATACTTACGGGTTTTCAAGAAGGAAATAGACCCTTTTTCCAATAAATCTGCTAGTTCTACTTTTTGTCTATCTAAAATCACTTAAATATTTCTAAGTAGTATTTTGCTAATTTGAACCAGGTAAATTACCACTTTCAAAAAAATTAAATGCCTTATCAAAACAATCCAAAATGAGTTATTCCATGAAAATAAGGCATTTTCTCTCCTGCAATTGTTGTGTTAAACAATTTATTTATGTGAACAAGTGTTTATCTTGTTCATGTATTTCTTCTATCTTTTTATTCCTTATTTAAAGATTCTTCCAACCTCTCAATTTGATAAGGTCACGTTCAGATCAAACTCTTTATACAAATGAAGCCTTATTAATTGTTTTATTGGATTAATTATATTGATTATAGATTTTTTGCACAATGTGGAATGGAGTACAAGTTTTCAAAAATCTTTCCCTTCTAAAAGAACATTTATTTCTCAATGATTGTGTATTGTAGTCCTCTTTTGAAATAATTCTTTGTTGTGCTATAATTGTGTGTTATCCATCTGCAATTTTGCACTTTATGGTTTTTTTATCCATCTATCTTCTAGGGCTTCCTTTTATTAAATAAAATAGTCATGGTTGATTGGATCAAAAGGAATTAATAAAGCATATTTAATTGGAACCTCATTATTTTTTACAAATTAATGAATTATATCATTCACCCCTCTTTCATTAATATTTCTTTTTCTGATATTTTCATCCCCCAATTCACAGTATTCTATAATAATGTTCAAGGCATAATAGTTAGAGGAAATATATAATGTCGAGAATTCACTATGTGTCTCATCAGAAGTTTGTGTCAACAAAAGTGTTTCAACCTTTTGTTCGATCTTATTTTTATCCACTAGTGTGAGTACTTGTATGGCCTCTTTCAATTTTGCATACAAGTATGTTTCCCTTGCTTGTATTTTTTTATTCAATGTTGATTCTCTCATGTTTGTAGGGTATCTCAAATACATGTTTTCATGGTGGCAAGTATAATAAGTTTTTGCCGCTTGTTCATGTTTTTATTTCAACATGTTTTGTATTCTATTGACCAAATTATCTCTTTCTATTAACCTAGACATTTTAAGGTTGTCATAGATATTTAAATGAAACCTAGATGTTTCAGAAGAAGGAGAAATATTATTTTTTGTCAACTCCATTTTATTGGGTGTAAATTTAGTGAAAGTAGTTGTAGCTCAATGGAGAATTCCATCTTCTCTATTCCATACTTTCAGTTGGAATTGAAGGGCATCTTCGAGTTCATCCTTATCACATGCTATGATTATTCTAATTGGATAAGATTCCTTTATTGATGTAGTGCTAAACAAGTATATATTTGGATGCATGTTTGGTTGACTAAATAATTCAAAATACCAATCAATAAGAGGAATTTTGTCGCCACCATAAAATGAAAGATGTTTATGTGGATTTAATTTTAGTTTTGGTATTTTATATGGTACTCTATCTAAATTCTCTTTGAGTGAGGCCTTCTTATAAATTTTATACAAATTCTCTTTGAGTGAGGCTGCCTTCTACCTTTTAAGTGTGGTAATTATATTTTCATTTGAAGACATTGTACAAAGCAATTAAAATGATTTAAATATTGATCTTTTGTAAAATACAAGTTGTATATTACATTGGTTCATGTAATTTTTTTTATGTTTGAGAAGTGATTAAATGTATCAAAAAAATTTATTCTAAAATACAATACAAAATACATATTCAATCTTCATAATATATACATTAACTCACACTTTAACTAATAAGGTATAACTAAATCAAAAATAAATTATGTGTACCAATGAGTATAATCTTATGGCCAAAGGAATCCACAAAAAAAAAATTCAAAGGAGAGAGATGAGGGGAAGTATGTTTCTAGTATGTGTCAAAATGCCCATCAATAGGTACATTCAAGGTATCTCCTAGGAGACACATTTCAATCATTCACAAGAGGACATTGTTTCTTGATGATCATTCATGATTATTTTTGGTTATACATTTCCAAGTGACATTTTATAATTTTTAGATCATTCACGCCTATTCTAGTTTTTGTGTCCCCAAAATTTGACACTTAAATATTTTTGGGAACCCCTTTTTTTTAATTTTTTACATTTTGGTCTTCTGTGTGTTAGTTATATTGCTTAAAGCCAGTCTCTTGAGTAAAGAGCTTGAGTTTTATTAGTGTTTTTGTCATTTTTTGTTTACTTTCCTTAGTTTTTCCTAAATTACTCCAAATAAATCAAGGAATTTTATTATAAACATCACTCAAATCCTTTTACTCATCCACTTCACCACTTAAAGCAAGCTAAAAGTAACTAAGCTCATTTGTAGTACAAATTGAGTTCTCTAAGTTACTTTACTTTTTGGAAAATAAGCTAAGTTATCCCAAGAACCTAATTCACTCCTCATAGACCAATTTAGGTTTCTTAAATTACTTTACTTACCAAAATAAATAAGTTAAGTAGTCCCAAAAACATGACCAACACTCCCTAGTTCTAATCAGGTTTCCCAAGTTACTTTACTTGAAAAACAAAAGAAGTTAAGTTTTACCAAAAACCTAACTAAAATTATATAGGCTAAATTAAGATTGTGAAAGTGCTTTATTTATTTAAATTCATAAGTAAAATCAATTCCAATTTATGAACCTGAATTACTCATGAACCTAGACCAAATTAGGATTCCAAAAGCACTTTAATTCATTGCTTAAAATAAGTAAAGTAATTCAAAGAGCTTGATTAAAAAGAGAAGTAAGGGCTGATGTGGATTTTCCATGATTTCAATAAAGGAATTATCATTTATATAAATATGAGAAATTTCACCTCATTTCCACCTCATTTCCAAGTCATTCAAACAAGTAATAGCCCCTATAAACCTTGACCCATGCATTTTTATTCTCTGGAGAAATTTCAAGTGGTTTTCTTCTTGACCCATTTTCAGTTGAGGTAAGTTATTACTAAACTAATTTCAATTTCTTTTTTGCTTCTTTTAGGTTATTTTATCCCCATTTTCTTTTTCTCATGTAGCCATAGTTTTTTGACTATCGATGTTCTTTTGCTTTGTTCTCTTTAAAATTATTTGTAAAAGTTGTTATTTTAATTGAAAAATTGAAACATCAAAATCTCTTATCATTTTTTGTTCATGTTAAAAACTTAAAAATTGAAAATCTTCATGCAAGCCCTAGTTTTTTAATTTCCCTATATAATCAGGTGTACTAGTCCCTCTTTCTTACTTTAGGTTTTTTATACCTAGTAACTTGCCTTGAAAAACCTAATTCATAAAGGCCCTAGTCATTAAAGTTTCCCATTGTTTCTTGATTCAAATCCATTATCCTAAGTAACTGATGTAGGAAACCTTGAACTACATTAAAATCTTACTCAATCGGGTTTCCATTTCCCTAGTACTTCTTTGTGTTTCTTAACCTTCATAACTTTGGATTTTTACTAGCAAGGATCTTACTACCAAAAACCTAACTCCAAAAAGACTTCTTTAGGTTCCTAAAATCTTATTACTTTAGGATTTTGAACTAAAGTAACTCACTTAAGTAAACCAAAAGTCTTGACACTGAGCAAACCCACTAACCATCATCCAAGATTTATTTGAGTTTTCTTTGCCTTAGTACTTCTTCAAGTTTCTTAAACTTACTTTGGGATTTTGAATTTAATTAATTTGTTGTTAAAAACCCAAATTTGTTAGCTCTTGAAAGCTTCAAATTATATAAAACTTAAGGCTCGTGATCTTATAAGACCTATTCAGGGTTGTTAAGCCCGATTACTTAAAGGCAAGATACTTAGTATTTCAACAACAAAAAATTACATAGAACCTAAAACTTGTTTATACATATTTGAAAGAATAAAGAGTTAACTCATTTCAAATTTTCTAAACCAGTTAGAGCAATTAGTGAATGTTTAAAAAACACTTGTCAAGGTCATTAAAATTTTCTAAAATTTAATATCTAGATTAGAGAGTTCAAAAAGGTTAAAAGAAGTAGTGGAATTAAAAGTACAAGGTAAGATCATTAAGGATGCCCCAAAGTTAGCACTTGAGGAGATTCTAAAACCAATAAATAAGGGCAAAGTGAAAGTAAAGAAGGTCAGATTCCAAGAACCAAAAATGAAGTATGAATACAAAGGATACCCCATTGAGTCAAGTATTATTTCTAAACTCACTAAAATAAGTGATACACACATGGGGCACATATCTATGACTAAGATTTTTGAAAGATCAAGATTCCCTACAAAGACTACATTCTTACACTCCATGACCAATAGTGGGATTCTTCAAGCTACAAATTTCCCAAGTTCAGGTTAGTTTCATGAGTTTGTGTTAGCATGTGCTAGGTACTATGATTGTTTGATTAAAGTGGTAAGAGATGCTACTAGAAATGTGGTTGTGAGGTTAGATGTTCAATATCTTAACTATTGTTTAAATATCCTAACCTCACCAAAAGTGATTGATACTTTAATGGAGATAGATGAGAAGTAGTGGGAAACCAAAACAATAAAGTGTATTAAGATTATGAATAAATATTACTTAAAGAAAACAAAACAAACTTCAAGGTTCCCCAAACACATTATCAAATCAGATTTTGTTCAGGAAGTGGATGACATCATTCATATTTTGTGCAAATAGATGGACAAAAGAATGCTAAATGGTTTTCACCCTAGGTGTATGCCTATATTAGAACCATTGACATGACTCAGAGTTTTAATAAGATTGACTGGGAAATAATGATTAGTGATAACATGGATCAACAGTTGAAGAATGTATTATAAACCTTAGATTTCAAAATGACTTCATATCTTATATATACAATAGCCTCCAGTGGAGCCTTCTCAAGGTTAAATACTAATGGTACACTATCAATAGTACCAATATATGAATATTATCCTCAAATGGTCCTTGAAGAATACTAAAAGAATTACATTGTAGTAAACGATGGTTTCTTCTATGAGCTTATTTGTAAGTTTGTGACATCTTTGAAGTACAGAAGAGTATCAGATGAGGCATGGAATGCAGTCTCTCTATATGGCTACATTTTCACTCAATTTATTAATTTCTCATATCTCAGAGTAGGATGTTTCTCAGGAACACCTATCAAGCTACCAAGGTATCCACGTGACAAGTGGATCCTTATGGAATTTTGTAAGTAATTGGTTGAGTTGCATGATTTACAGTCTAAGGATCACAAGGTAGCCATTAATTTTCCTATTTTAACTAGAAATTATCATTGACCCACTATTTATAATGTAAGACATGTGTTGAAAGAGATGTATCATCATTACACTCAGACACATTTTGATGCCAGGGCAAATTTTGATTACAAAGGTATGGCATAGAATATATTTTCCCTCAAATATATGTATATCCCATCACTTGAATTTTTTTGGATTGATTGTAGGGATGAGTTTGATGTAAGAAGAAGGGATAACAATAGGATGAACATTGAATAAATCCATACGTGACTTTGCTACCATTCTTGAGGACATGGAAGATGATGGTATTGTTACTATTGATGCTTTCTATATAGTAGGAGGAGACAGTGCCCCACTTTTAGTGAATATTTTTTGAGATAATCATGAGATTCTTTTTTAATAAAGGACTTAAAATGTTTTGGAGATGACTTGTAATTGGCTACTTGATAATGGTTATTACATTAAGGAGTTGATAAATGGACTACTAGAGTGAGACATAAGAGGAAAGAGATATTACAAGGAGAAAGTAGTCATGTTCCTATAAAGAATTTAAAGATAAAGAAAAATGTTGATGATACCTTCTTGGTGGTAAAATATAAGGAGATGACACAACTAACTATTTCTACACCACCATTGGTTTCTATTACTCTTATTTATTCTCTCATTCCTCCTTATATTACTAACTCCACTCATTCCAATTCTACTGCACCTACTTCACCACCACTTCCTCATTTGGTCAATCCACCTATAGTTGAAAAAGAACCTAAATAAGTAACTTCACAAGAAATAACTTCTCAAGAGACTTCTCAAGAAAATCTAGGAATTAAAATTGAGAAGAAGGTTATGGGTGAATGAGAAAAACATAAAGAAGAAGAAATAGAGGTTGAGAAAAGAACAACAAATAAGAAAGTAGATTCTAAAAATCAAGTTTATAAATCTATAGAGAAAGCTCAAGGAGAGATGGAAACTTAGGAAGTTCCTTCTCAAGAACTAATAGTTCAAGATAGTCACCAACAACAAGTAATCATGCATTCTAGCACTTCCATGTCACTGATTTCTCATCTTGGTTGACTGCACAAACTACTCTTAGATCGAAAGAAGTGATAAATCTTGAGGAGATAGATTTGTAATTATTGAAAAGTCTAGATAAAAGAGGCAAGAAACCAAAATAAGATAAATTAATTTCAAAGTCACTAATTGAATCTTTATGCCAATTTTTTTTAAGTTAGCAGTTCCTCCCTAAAGAATGAGCAAACAAGAAGTCACTAGGAGTTTAAATTTTACAAGAATACCCCTTATATAAGTAATAACTGGCAATTTGAAGGAAGATACTCAAACTTTGAACAATTATCTTTTTAAGAATTCGGATGAAGAAAAGGCTACTAAGGTAAAGCTAAATGAATATAATGCACAGTTATGTGAAATAATTACTAAAGTAGCCAAATATTTTCCCCAACAAGAAATTACCTCAAGAGAACCAACTGAACCAAAAGTAATAAAATGAATTAATGGATAGAGGAAATAGGGGATAGGGCAAGGGCTATAGATAAATGGATAGATAAAATGAATTTAAAATCCTAAGAACTCTTCCCAAGCATCCCAGATGTTCATCAAGAAATTTTGGATAAGATAGTTGAAAGAAAAGCAACAACAATTGAGTTGGAAAATGTGAGTGAAATTTACAAACTCCAATAGGAAAGTCTATAATTAATAGTGAATTTATGTGAGAAAATATTAGTTAAAGAATAAATACCTCCTTCTAAAAAGAAGGTGAAATAAGAAGATTATCTATTATCTTTCTATTTGAGAATATTATTAGACATGAAAGAGGAGATGAAGAAATTAGAAGAATATGCATATAGTACAAAAGTTAATCTTCAATATTCCCTTTTTGGTATCACTGGTATCTGGTCAAGTGATAATATTCCAAGAACCATAGAGTATTTAGATTAATAATTCAGGTAATGGATAGACAAAACTATAACTCCTTTCACAACCAACTCAGTCAAAGCTTTGAAGAAATATGGGGAGGAACTAAAAAGATTTATACAAAGTATTGAAAGAGTTAAAGCTCAATTAAAGATGATAGAGAGAGAAATGTTCAGATTGGAGATAAAAATACATTCCATTTCAAAACTAGATGATGTAATAATCTAATCAATGATATCTTGGCACATAAAGTATAGAGAAAAATATAGAAGCCATATTCATGAAGTAGACTCACTAAAGCTTGAATCTTGAGCAATTCTTATTCTTCTTATCTTCTTCTCTTCTTTCTACATACACACTCTATAAAGAATCTTATTTTCAATAATCATTATGTAAAAGTAATATCATTTTATGATTTACTTGTTAAAGTAAAATTACTTTTGTAAATTTTAATAACTTAATTAATTTAGCTAAAACACCATTACTCAGAGTCATTTTGTAAAAGTAAGTTACTTTATCTAACTTTGTGCTATGTGCAAATTTTTTTGGATCAATCCAAATAAGGAGTTTAAAAAGAGATATAATATCATTAATCATTGCATGCCATGGTGGAGAGATTTGAGGAAGTTGTTATTCAATGATTCCTTGTTTTGACACAACACATGTGAATTTAAGAAGTTGATTCCTATTAGAATTAAGTATCTTTAAATTATACAAATAGATGAGTAGGCATGTGTACTATAGGGGGTGGTAATTTTTCTTTTGGAAATTATATAAATCATTTAATAAATCCAAGACTTTGAGTTTGAGATAATCAGATTATTTTGTATAATTTTTTCCAAGAAAGAAAAAGAAAGATAATTATTTATGGAGAACTGTGCTTTTATGAGCTCAATAAAGATAAATTGGTAATATTTGAGTTATCTTTAAAACTAAATTGAGTTACCTTAAAAATATTTTGTAATATTGGGTGATATTTCATAAGGTTTTGTAATACCTTCAAGGCATCTCTTAGGAGATAACTTTGAAACATACACAAGAGTAGATTTACCCTTCAAGGTATCATGTAGGAGACACCTTTCAAATAGACACAAGACTAGATTTCTCCTTCAAGGAACACGTGGAATTTTCCTTTACAAAAAAAACACTACTAAGTGATATTTTAAAGGCTTTTGGAATACTTTCAAGGTATATCGTAAGAGATACCTTTCAAACATACAAAAGAGTATATTTTCCCTTCAAGGTATCACTTAGGAGATACATTTAAAATAGTCACAAGAGTTGATTTATCTTGTAAGGAATAAGTAGAATTTCATTTACATAAAAGGTGTTAGTGCCCAAAATTGCATTAGAATAATTGGGCCCTATCTAATGAAGTTGTCTGAGTCTGACCTAAACTGAGTATTAAATTTTGTGTCATGTATCCTTTATCTATCCCCAAGTGGTCCTTTGGTAGGTTTAATTCATTTAGAAATTGGTTAAGTCCCTTATATCCTTTTGTTCATGGAAAAAATGTTTATTCATTAGATTTTTTGAGCCTTTTGTGGTGTGTGTAAGTGTATTCAAGCTCACACAGAAACATATGGTTGCTACTTCAATCTTGAATAAAAATATTTCTAGGTCCTCGAATAGAAAGTCCATGTTGCACCTTCAAAGTATCTTATTGACTAAGGTGGATAATTATTTGATGAGTTGAGTGAGAGACATGTGGTGGTCTTGGGGGAGACTTTATATAAGTATCTTATGAGAGTGGATTTCTTTTATAAGGGACAAGTGGAATTTCCTTTACAAAAACATATTGTCATGTGGAGGAAATAAGAGGGGGCCCACCTGATTAATGATTGGGGCTCTTTACAAGATTTGATGGTTGTCACTCTTTGAATCTGACAAAGCACATGAAGTTTACAACCCTAGGAGGCCCTAAAAGAATGACAAGTGGCATTCTCATATTAGATGGAAAAAACTTGATAAATTTAAATTAAACATTCTCACTCACATCATTTGACGTTCATGAGAATGTATTTGATGGTAGTGAAACTGTCAAATTTAAGTTAAGCTAAATTTATAGCCTAGATAAAAGGGAGTCCTAAAATCTTGATGCGTGATGTAATAATGAAGCTTAAATACTTCTAGTGGCTAATGAGATTAAATGACTAGGATTGTAATCAATGGCTCATGCTAAAGTCTTGAATCTTAATCCAATGGTGTAATAAAAAAGAATTCAAAGTCTAATGGTTGGTTGACCCTCTAACAAATAGAAAAATTATTGTGAGAAGATAGCTGAATGAAGGCCACATAGGATACACATGGGTAATAGATGGAAAAACATGGAAATTCAAAGTTATAAAGATGAGTCTCAATTAGATCTTGAGGCATGAGCGAGCATAAATCCTAGCTAGCTTTTCCATTAAAGCCCTAAAAGCCTAAAAATTGCATTAAAATGGAAACTATAAGAAGTTTAACTATAATTGAAGTCTTTTAGTTTATTCCAAGTGTAAAGAAAGGCATTATTGGGTGATATTTTAAAGGCCCTTATAATACCTTTAAGGTATCTCCTAGGATATACCTTTCAAACACAAGAGTGGATTTTCACTTCAAGGTATCTCATAAGAGATACCTTTCAAGCACAAGAGAGGAGATTGAAAGAGTGAGCACATAACTATTGTTAAAAAAGATAGGGTTTTCAAATTATAACACTAAAATTTCATAAAAAAAATACAATAAATATGATTCCATGTACTCTACCTATATATACTTAAATCAATTTTTAATAAAAAATAGTACAATTTTTAAGAGTATGTGTCAAGCTCAGGGAGGCCCTAGGTTAGCCTAAATAGTAGTGATCCCTATTTTAAAGCCTGGTACAAGAGGAAAATAGGTCAAAGGAGTTGAATTGGTGTATAAGAAAATAATGAGTAGACTTAACTAGTTTTAGTTCAATATGGGTAGACTCCTTGTTTGGTTTAAATTCTATGGAAAATAATTGCACAATAATTACTTTATACCTTTTTTTATCATCTTCATATGGTGAAAACTAATCAATTATATAGATTTAGCTAATAACCCATGAAGTTCAAATGTACTTCCTTATAAATTAATGTGCATGAATAGTTAATCAAAATTCATCTTAATTGTGCATAAAGCTTTGAGCTATTACAATCCAAAAAAATATTTAGTCCCATCCATGATAATAGAAACATAAGATAATATAAAATGATGGTTGAAATAATGAAATGATGGAGATTACTATTATTGTTTAGTGCTTACTGATATTGATTATTATTTATTTATTTATTACTTATTTTATGTGTAAAAATAATAGGGACCCAAATGATGAATGTTGGAATGATTCAAGCTAACATTTTTTAATAATTAAAATTAAATAATCTTAATAACTAATATATTTAATATTTTTGATTTTAAAAAATTATAGTTAATCATCTAGACCACCCAAAAGGAAAAATGTATAACCTGATAAGGACCCGTTAAAGTCTAAATGCTCTTTCCACTTGGAATATGGTGAGACTAACGACCATATAATTTAAGTAGAGTAATTATAGCATAGATTATTGATTAAATATATGTGTTTAATCCATGAGATTAAATTAGATATGGTGAGATTCACTTGACATGATTTATATGTTCATATAAATTAATAATTTCGAAAGCTTAATATATTTTATGTTCCCATTGGACGTCAAAGTCCTATTTGAGTAGCCTCATTCATGGAAAAAATCTCCAGTAGTCACATCATAAGAAATAAATCCTCGTTTAAGTAATATCTGACCATGTGAAATTAATTTTAGATTAAAATGGGGCTATTTGAGAAATTAATCTTGTGCTTAGTTCAATGTCAAGATCATGTTAAATTAATATGATAGATATTAAAATGGTGACATTTGAATGATTCATATTGTGCCAAGGTGTCGATGATGGTATGTTTTATAATTTAATAAAGGCTCCATTCTTGACTGGAATGTCATCATGTAGGATTGACCTATTTTTTTACATATAAATAGACTATAGATTGTTTAATATGTTTCAACATTAGTTTTATTGTGAAATTGTAAAAGCCAAAGAATATAATAAAATGGCAATCAAGTTTTAACTAAATTTGGCTTATTTGTGGATCGATATCAAAATACATGTGAAGATCACCCTATCATAATGGTAGGGTGATTTTGGATGAATTAAACCTTTACTCCACAAGATTAGTGGTGACTTTATTATTTTGAGGGATTGTAGTTTATATTCAGTAATTAATCTTTCAGTAAGTATATTTTTCACATATGAAAGAGTTTTAATTTTAAGGAAATTTTTACAGGCATGCCATCATTAAGGAGTTGTATATTTTGCTATTGTAAAATTGGAAGCTAAAAATTTTGATGATGGAAATATGATTTTGAAGCCTAACATGGAAATTTCGAAGCCAAACATATAAAATTTTAAGCCCAACATGGAAAATTTGAAGCCTAACATGGAAAATTTGAAACATAGAAAATGGAAGTTCTACTATTGTGAGTCTTATGAATAGCTATAGCTATACAAGTTTGATAAATTAAAATCAGATGCTAAAAATTTTGATGATGAAAATCAAAATTTTAATTCCAAAATGGAAAATTTAAAGCCTAACATGGAAAATTTCAATCATGGAAAATGAAAATTCTACTATTATGAGTCTTTTAAATAACTATAGATGTACAATTTTATGCTTTGTAAACAATATGTAATAATATTTTAGGTGAGTTTAATATATGAAAATGTTATGTTATATTGATATAACTCTACCCTCCATTATTTGATTTCTTTTTGCATGTTTATTTTGAGCATTTCCAACACTATTGTTTGGTATAGATTATCCCCATAGTCTCAATATTTTGCTTTACTTAGTCTAGTTAGTTATTTCCCTCCTAGTCCTGCACATTCTATTTTTCTTTTACCATTGAGAGAAATTAGACTTGAAAATCAGTTGACCTTCAGAAAGGAAAAGAGATCAGAGGAGTCAAGTGGGTATATAAGACAAAAAATGGGTAGCTTGCACTAGTTATAAATCACTATGGTTAGACTACTTGTTTGGTTTATATTTTATGGACAATAGTCACACAATAATTAATTTTCACATTATTTGATCATCTTAATCATCTAGTGAAAACTAACCAATTGTGTAGATTTAGCCAATAAACCATGTAGTTCAAATTTCATTCCTTCCAAATAAATGAACATGAATAGTTACTCAAAATTTATCATAATTGTTCATAAAGTGTTGAGCCATTAAAATAAAAGAATGTTAGCCCCATTCATGATAATAGAAAACATAAGATAATATAATAGATAGTCTCCTATATATTTATACCAAGGCATTTACTAAAAAATTTGACTATACCCCCACATGTAATTAGGATTTGAAATTTTGGAGCTCGGTAAATGAAATAGTTTATTTGAGTATCCAACTTACTATTGATGAATTTGTTTGTACTCCTAGAGTAAATAAATATATTCAACTTATATTTATTAAATAAATTGACTACCTTAATATTTGGAGGAGCACTAATACCTAAAAGTGGATGACAAGAAATAGTGAGGGGAATATTCAGATTCATACTTAGTCCTTCTACACTATTGATGTGTGTCTATGCCAAGGATTTAATGTAAACAATAGAATAACATTTTTTAGATTATAGGTATAACAATAATATGGTAGTGACACCTTGGGGGTTCACTTAGTTTTCTAGGAGAGATTATGTGCTTATAACTTACCACCTTCTAGTCTGCAAATAGACCTTGCTATACGGACAATAGGAATATGGTAGTGACACAATCTACCTAAATTTGTTATGATGTAAACTACTTTGTATTTTACAATATAATCTCAAACTCTTAAACAAATAAATGGATATTCACAACGAGAATTAATCTAAAGTGATTCATGTTAAAAATTTTCAAAAGGAGGGATTAAGGTAGGGTAAAAAAGAAAGTTCCCTTCCAAAAACAAAGACCAACAGATCTCCTCTAATTTATGTTAGCAACCCAAATATCACCTAGTTGAAATTAGATAACTTAGATCTAATTCATATCTAGACTAACATTAGAATGATCTAAGGTTGTGGGATGCTTGTATCTATACTAGACATGTAGTTGTGAGGATACCTCCTCTGAATATGTGAATTTAGAATCAACCACTAAAACTTTTAAATGTTGGGGTGAAAATATTAAGGAAGAAAATAATATTATTATTCATACATAATAAGATCTTATGAAATTTGAAAATATGCAAGACCTTATTGCTTCAATGTCTTGACTATCAACATATATTCTAAGTCCTTTAAGCAATTATAGGTGAAGATTTCATGGAATTGAATATTCAATTAAGTTTGGCTCCTTGTGGTCTCCTCCAAATTCCACAACTTAATGCATTCCTTCTATATTGTTATCTTCTTCAAATGTTCACCATTATTTCATAATGAAAATAAACCTATCCTATATAGACCACTATGCATGATGTGATGTCCTTTTTATGGACTATGACTAGGTATAAAGATGATTTTAGAGTTTTGAAAATACAAAAAGTACCCATGATTTTATCTATCTATGATGATCTCTTAACAATCTCATTACCCTGCTTTAAAGTCTCTAATAAGCATGGTTCACCCACTTAACTATAATAGTGCTCTTGAAGCTAGTTATAGATGTACATTTATGTTTCTTTAGACCTATTTGAACCTCACATTTATCATTATTGATATATATATATATATATATATATATATATATATTGAGGTTATTCATATCAATAATTCATGCATTTGATTGTCCAAATAGCCTCCACAAGCCTAGAAAAGGTCTTAAGATAGCCATATCCCTAACTATAGCATATTTTGACTTGAAACCAAGATTTTAGGTGTCTCAAGGACACTTGATTGATTTATTAAAGGATACTTTATTTGGATATTTTATGTAATTATTATGCTCCATGTGTCACCAAGGAATAAGAGGAAAGTAAGAAACTTAATTTTAAGTCCTAAAAGACTTGGGGCTGGAGTAGTTTATACAACTATTACTAGAAATAGAAAAAATAATAGAGATATGATCACCACTTTGAAAGTCTACTAGTAGACCCTATTATAGGGACATCAGATGTTTATGTAGTGACACTTATTCATAGTAATCTTTGTAAAATTATTTCATTCTTTCCAATTGTTGCCCAAAATGTAAATGAACAATGGATATTTACAACATGAACTATGCTAAAGTGATTCATGTGTGGATCCAATAGTGATTAGGGTAGATAAGAAAAGAGTTTGTGCTCAAGATGATAAAAGATACCAATTTTACTAAATTTTGAGGAAAAAACACATGAAGCTATCATCTACCAACTTTAGTGTAATGCTCAAAGCTAAATAAATGTAGTTTAAGATTAAGAGGAGGGAAATGCATATGTCTAAAAAAATACATTGCATGAAAATTTGTCACTCATAGTAAATTAATTGACACATTTGATTGTAAATGAGAATAAAATAGAGCAAGTATACTATCAAATTAGTCAACCTAGTGTTTAATTCAAGATAACATATGCATATAATATATGTTATTACCAAATTATCTTGTAGAAAAAAACTATTACCCATCTAAAAGTGTGATAATCAGAAATCATAGAACACACACAAGGGAACACTATAGATAAAATCTCAAATTATTTGGCTCCTTGTATAAATTATGGTAACAACTATTTTTAGGTTATAAATGAGGGGGAAACCCCTATTTGTAGGTTTAAAAATGCCTAAGACAAGTTTATGTGGGCCCAAAAAAGGCACCCAACTACAACCAAGTGGATAAAATGTATGTATAAGGCACTACTTGGTCAATTTCATAATCACTTTGGCTTGTTGGATTCCATCTTTGTGCCCCTTATTCATCACTTTATATAAGTGAAAGTCACTGCTCCTCTCATGGTAGTTATAGTAGATTTTTTCATTGTGTAATGTTTTTCTATATTCCTACCAACCAATGACTGTAGTTCTTCCATTGATAACTCAATTCCCTATTGAGAGTCCTAAATTTCAATGAAATCTAGATCCAATTGATACAAGATTTCTATAGTAGATTCCTCAATAAATGTAGAGACAAGTGTAGGACATTGAGAGGGGCCATGTTGTCTTCTAGTTTCCCCTTTCTCAGAGCTCAGAGGTAGGTTTTATCCACTTGGAGTAACCTATAGTATAGGTTTACATGGCCAATTCTTAATGAGAGGAACATTTTATTCTTCATGCTCCTCTTTTTCTTCCTCATAGTCAACATTAAACATGTTCCCATGAGTTGGTGGGAGTTAGTGATTCATAATATCATCTTTCTTATTCTCCTTATCAATCCTCATTTCTATCTCAATATTGTTACTTATCACATTTATAAGCACTACCTCATCATTCATTATATCCATGTAAATCAATTCATGCACCTCTTCTTGGTGCTTATATTCCATAGCCACATCTTTTTTAAATTTGAAGTGCCTTGTAATGACATTGTTGGGGTCCCATGCCCTAAAATCATCTTTAGGAAATATGTATGAGTTTCAATGCCTTACAAGTAGTATAATGTCTTGACACTTTATAATTTTAGTTCTACCTAAATTTCAAGGATACCTTGAATTCAAATTCCAATCATGTGCATCTTCAAGGTATCTGCTAGGAAATATATCGAAAGAAAATTCCAATAGTGTGCATTGGTATTCTTTCCAAATAAATTGTTATCATGGTTATATCAAATCTATTTTAAGGATATTTATAATCAACATAGAATTTATTATGATTAACTTCAAGGTATCTCCTTGGAAATACATTGAAATAAAATTCCAATCATGTACATGTTCAAGGTATCTCCTAGGATATATCTCGAAAGAAAATTCCAACAATGTGCATTAGGGTTATGAACCCAATAAAAAGTTGTCATGGTTATATAAAAATCTTTTAAAAGGAAATTTACAATTATCATGGAAGGTATTAAAATTACCTTTGATGTATGTTTTAGGAGATACCTTGAAATAAAATTCTAATCATGTGCATGTTTAAGGTATCTCCTAGGAGATATCTTGAAGGAAAATTCCAATAGTGTGCATCAGTGTTCTTGACAAATAAAAGTTTGTCATGGTTATATCTAATCCTTTTTAAGGAAACTTTAAATAAACATGGAAGGTATTATAATTAATTTATATCTATATCCTATGAGTTACCTTGAAATAAAATTCTAGTCAATTTCATGTTCAAGGTATCTCCTAGGAGATATCTCGAAAGAAAATTCCAATAGTGTGCATCAGTGTTCTTGCCAAATAAAATTATGTCATGTTTAAATATAATAAGGAAATTTTAAATCAACATGGAAGGTATTCCAATGTTGATTTAAAATTTCCTTATAGTAAGTATTATAAGGAAATTTTAAATCAACATGGAAGGTATTCCAATGTACCTTTAGGTATATCCTAGGAGATACCTTGAAATAAAATTCCAATCGTGTCCAAGTTCAAGGTATCTCCTAGGAGATATCTCACAAGAAAATTCCAATAGTGTGCATCAGTGTTCTTTCCAAATAAAAAGTTGTCATGGTTATATATAATACCTTGAAAATACCTTTTAAATAAACATGGAAGGTATTCCAAGGCCGTTGAGGTATCTCTTAGGATATACCTTGAAATAAAATTCTAATCATGTGCATGTTCAATGTATCTCCTAGGATATATCTCAAAAGAATTTCCAATAATGTGCAACAATGTTCTTACCAAATGATTAACAATTTTAGTATTTATTAAAAATTATAAAAAATGATTATAATATAAAATGATAATAAATAATTAAAATCAAGTTATAATTTTACAAAACACCACTCTCTCTTCATATTTTTATGGGATAATAAAATACATAAGGCAAATTGCACAGAATACCCAATTCAACCTCTCAAGGGAGGCATTTGTTAAAGCAGAAAATGCTTCATAAAATATCTCATAAAATCTATAATATTATATATTAATTTCTCTAGTAACCATTTATGGTCATCACATCTAATAATTATATCCCAAAAAAATCCATCGTGGGTTGTAACCACTCACACAAATTCTAACTGCATGTCCATAAATTCTAGATCTAAATCTTGCATGCCCCTTTAGCTGAGCAACTTGACATCTAATTTAATCATTTAGTCCAACTATCTCTTTCATTATATTGCAAATATTTGTCCCACTTATATTTAAATTGTAGTCCCTCAAAGATTGGACATGTAGAAGCTTCCATGGCTTTTAACTATTTGACTCTTCCTTCCTTTTTCATTTATTAAATCTTTTAGCTCTCTTAGCTCTTTTGGTCTTTGGTTCCCATTGTGTTGACACATGGTAGCTTCATGCTAAAAGAGTCATTTTTATATTAACTTTCCTTTAGAAGAGTGCCAAAGTGAAAAGTGGCATCATTTTCTTTATTTGAGTCTTGAAACTTCATTATGATTTTCACCTTCAATTTACTCTTGACCCTTTGAATCCAAAAAGAATCATTATTTATCGATGTGGTAATTCTACACTTAATGAAGGCTCTATGATATTTTAATCTCTTTGAAAGAGAACCAAAGTGACAAGTGGAAACATCCACTATCATTAAATTCTTAAATCCTTTTCAAGGCTTTAACAAAAACATTCATTCAACCCCATGAATTGTAAAGATCCAAAACTTTATATAGCCACCTATACTTAGCTAATAAAAATCTATGTGCATGTCCCAAATATATAATAATATGTAGAATTTTAATTATATAGTTCATGGTGACTAACCAAGGACTTCGTTCTTGCATGGAAGAACTTTAACAAAATGCTCAAATAAAAATTTGATCAAAATTAATTCCATTTTATCTCACTCAGAACTTCTACAATATGGCCTATAAATCAACCCACTCTACCTCTAATGGATATTGTCACTTATGTAGATCTTGGAAAGCTCTATATAGATAGATCATCTCCTTATGGGGGAATTCTTGGAGGTTTTACACCACTAAATGCAATTCAAATTCCAATTTTTCAATTGGAATAAAAATGGTCTCTACCTTTGTGACTATTGAAGAATCAATGAGGGAATTGAAAACCATTTGATCATTTTGTTTTATGACCAACATATTTTAGATTTGGTCTTCCATTAGCATAGTGTTATCATCTATGAAAGGAGAAGGGAATCCCAAATAGACCAATTCTTTAACGGGCCCTTTGATATCCTTTACCCCTTCCTTCAAAAGGTTAAGTAGATTCTCAAATTTGGATGCAGCTTTGTTGTAGCTTAGAATATCACTTACCTTTCTTGCAATTGCCTACCTATTTCTGAGTATATCTACCTATATAGTTTCATCAGATGTATCATATAAATTTTGAATAAGTAACTTTGATTTAGGTACCCTGGTAGTAACTCAAAGTAGGTTATTCTTCACAAAGGAGTCTACTTTTACACATAGAGTCTAAGCCTCAGATATAAATTTTAATGCAAGCTTCAAGTGGGTCATGTATACTACTATTCTCTTCCAACAAGAGATATAGATTTCCTTGACCATGGCCACAACTCCAGCTAACTGGGTTCATTGGGCTAACTCTTCTTTCAATTTTTCCACTTCTTCCTTAGAGTCCTTGATGTTTTCTTGCCAATTACCCTTTTATTCCTTGACAACATTTAGCTTCTACTTCAGTTGAGTGAATTATGCTTCTTTGTCATTAACCCTCTTCTAAAGGAGACCCTTTTATTGTTCTAATGAACTAATTGAGGCTTTATCTACATTGATATTTTATTTCAAGGACTTCATTTTATCTTTTGAATTCTTCGTGACTTCCTTAGACATTATCTCCTTAAGATCCTTATTGAGTTGGGCCATCTATTTGTCCTTGGCTTAGAGCTCTAAAAAAATGTGGCTCATAGTTTCTTGTGCCTCTAACAAGCCTAATTGTGCCTTCTATAGCTTCTTGGAGACTTTAAGATAGTTTGTGGTAACCATAGACTCAATCTTATTCATTAGCTCCACTTTGTCTTGCGGTCTAAAATGAGTGAGATCCATGGCTATTGCACTCATTATGTAGTCTTTAGGCTACATTTGCTCCAGTGGCTTCTTGATAATTAGTACCATGTGAGTGATAGTGAGGGTATGTTATTCATGGTCATACAGTGACCCCATTTGTTGTGTTTCCATTTCTCTACCCTCTTTTTTCCTTTGTTTCTCCCTTTTTCCCTCTCTTACCCTCTTGGTCATGTTTAACTAACTGTCGAAGTCCATGGGAGAGGTCACTACACCACCAATGAAAGGAGATCCATGGGGTAAACCATAAGGTATAGTGATTACCTACTAGGGTTGGTCTTATGAAGAATATGGGATTTTCAAGACCCTATAGGAAAAGGTTGGTAAAATTAATGGTTGGGAAGTGAATGGGAATGGAAAATTTGATGGCATTAGTGTTTGACTCAGCATAGTGGAGAAGGGGGAGAATTTTAATGTGTTTGAAGGAGGTGGTATTAATTTTTGAGTTACAAATTAGGGAGGAGTCAAGTAAAACGTGGTAGTTGCCTCTTTTTCCTTATCCACTTCCTAAGACTCTATGTTTTGTTTCTTCCTCTAGGGGCTCTCTATAGGATCTTCTATTTCTATTTGGGTTATCATAAGCTATAATGTTGCCTAGGAAGAATCTAATGAGGGCTCAGCTATAGGGGTTTTGGATATAGATTGGACCACCCTTTATTTTTATAACTCATTGATAGATGGTGGCTAGTTTGAAGTTGTATGTACTCTTGTAAATGTCTCTACCTCTTGTGTCTCTTTATGCAGCTCCAAAAGGTTACTTGTATCTAGGCTATAAGTAGGAGTGCCATGAGCATGAGCCTCATCCCATAATTTCTCCCATTTCTAATTTGTGGCTATATCTTCAAAATTCCTAGTACATTCAAAAATTTCATGCCTCTACTTCCAATAGGTAACTATTTTATCTTGATCCCAACCCTCCCTAACCAAGGGCTATCTTGAACCTTTTATCATAACTCTTTTTAGGTTGTAATTCTGAAGGGGTTGATAAAATGACTTCCATGGTAGAAGTGGGATATCCTAAATCTCAACATACACATCTGGGTTATCTTTTTTAGGGGACATTCTATCTTCAAGTAATTTATTGCTCTCATGCTTGAAGGAAGTAGGGACATTAATCTTGGTGAGCCAACAAGTCATTAAACCTTTTGGATCATATTTCCATGAATATTTAATGAGAAGAAACCCATATGTAGCCAATTTATTTGTCATAATAAACTCTACTTACCTCTTGAACATTATAATACCACCCCTGGTTAATGGGATGACATGGAAGGTCCTCTTCTTCCTCCCTACTCCAAAATTGGAATCTATATCTACTAATTTATAGACCACTTCTAGACCCATAACTTTGTTGGCCAAAACCTTGGGAAGGATAAAAGACTCTTCCCTAAAACCATGGACCCTAATAAAATACTGATGAGCTCTAAAGAAAAAATGATAGGGGTGTTGGGGATTAGATAATATGGTCTTAATAGAATCATTCATTCTATTTTTTATACCCTCAAGATCTAACTCCCCTAATAGTGGTGTTACAAAACACCCAATAAACTCATAAACATATGATGACTCTAAAAACACCCGAGTCCATGTGGATATAGGATAGCCTTTCGAGGGTCTATTACCTCTAGGTTCCATAGGGTCAAACTTATATGTTGTTGAAAAAATTGGGTATTTTGATATAAAATGAGGTAGAACATTTATGAGGAATACCTAAAAGTGGGATTAACCCTAAACTTTGTAATTTTCTGGCACAAAGAGTAGGCAATATGATCCATAAAGTTAAACTTGTATACTTGTGTCTTGGCAACAATACTCATTCAAAAATGAGCCACCAATTTCCAATCATGCATAATTTTATCACTATCTTCTCCAAAAATTAACACAAGCATCGAACATGCATATAATGACTCTTGAGTCAACATGCCAAAATAAAAAGGTAGGGGTTGAGGTCTAGTATTATCTTCTTTCAAATATAATTCCATGTTTAAAAAACATTGTTTCTTATACACTTGAGACCAGACATGTCTTAGTTGAGCCATATCATAGAAGTTGGTTGAATGATCATGCTATAAACCTAGCATGTCATAGATATCTTGTTGGTTGATCACTACTTTGATCAGTCCCTTCTAAATCATTGCATTATCACAATAAATGTTTTGGGCATATAAGTCCACCAATTCTGGGTATGGGTGAATTATCGGCACCATGTATTAGGATAACCCTGAGGTATAAACCCTCATACCAAAAGTTTTAGACTTGGTTTGATTTATAATTATTACATGTGCTACCTCCCTTAGGGTCTTAGTCTTTTTGTTCATAAAAGGGTCAAAAATCTCATCTGCATAATCATGAATGAGGAAAGAATCTTTATAAATACCTTTCATTGCTTCCCTAGTTCTTGGGTAGGAAACTTAGGGTTGTGTAAGAGTTGAGGCATAAGACTTTGATGATTGTGATGTAGTGGCCATTTTCTTCTAATACTCTTAGTTATGAGAATACTCATTCCTTCTACTTATCTCAAAAATTTACTCACTCAGACTTGGAAAATAGATTACAGTTATTTTCTTGGCTCTTAAGAAAATTCTATGCTCAAAGGTGATGAAAATGAGACTCAAAATCTCTTTAAAAAGCATTGCCTACATGAAACATGAATTAATGACTCTCCTTGATGAAATTGTTATGTCTCATTAAAAGGATATTAATTTGATATTCCAAGGCATCGATCATCAAATCTTCAATATCCTTAACTCAAAATTTTGATCTGAGTCAGAAGTTTGAATCATGACATTTATATTATGGATTAGTCATCCCACTTCTTTATGAGTGTACTTGTAAAAGGTGAAGTGTGGAAGAGAAATGATGAGCATTTCATATAGCTCATCATAGTTATACGAACTATCCCTATAGTTTTGTGTTTGGTTATATATTGTAATATATTTAATAGTTAAAGTTTGACCTAAGTAGGATATGAATGTAATTATTTCATTCAATTTGTATGTAATTTATTTTTTATTCTTTACCTTGTTATTATGTCTTACTTGGATGAATAGTGCAATTTTGAGTATAGCAACACATCCCACAGATTGGGTAATTTTGAGTAGAGGAACACATCCCAAGGATGGGGTAATTTTGAGAAGGAAACACATAGTTTTTACAACTCTTTTGACTACAATATTGAGGATTCGTCAAGCAAGATCTGACAATTGAATGCTTAGAAGACACTCTAAAGATGCTCTAGAATTTCTCTAAATATGATCTACATGTGCTCCAAAAACATAAAAAATATGATTTGAATAAATCTAAGAATACTTTGAAGATATGTATAGGGTGATCAAAAGACTTGTACCAAATGCTCTGAAGATATCTAGATGTGCTCTGAAGACTACAAAAATTATGTGTAATACATGTTGTTGAGATAATTTAGGATGCTTTAATATAAAACTTTTGCTTTAAAAAAATAAAAAATTGATTGGATCCAAATGATAGTTGGCAACCAAAAATAAGGAGTAGACATACAACTCTTTAGCCCCTTACTACTTCCCACCCCTAAAAATTTTCTCCCTAAAAAATAGTTGCTCCTATATAATAGGTGCATATATTTTATAAGAATTTTTTTAATATATAATGATGCATGAGACCCATATAATAAATAATATCGATGCACAAGGGAAATTTTCACCACCCTAAATAATAGTTTTAGTGTTATTCAATCATTCATTCATTAAATTTTTTAGGGAAAATTTTGCTACCCCAAAAAGTGACTTTTCAACTTAGTCTGAAATGGAAACAATTCAACTCAAATAATAATCAAGCCAAAAAATGACTTTTCAACTAAGTTTAAAATAGAAATAATTTATAGTATCCTGACAAAGCCAATAGATGAATGATGTGACAGGATAGAGACAGTTGAACCATTGAAACCCTCTCACATCACGACACTTTTTTACTATGAATATTTGCTTATAGTTAAAAAAATAAGGTCCACTTTCCCCTCACATTCACCATTTGGGTCCCCATTGAATACAAGTAAGCACTAAATAATATTAATTTCCACCATCTCATTATCTTAGCCATTTCATTAAAAAAACATAGGTCTATTAGAATCTGATCAATTTCATAACTTAAAGTAGTAAATAATGAATGAAAGGTTCATGTGAATCCAAAAAAATCACACATTTCAGAGATAATAAAACAATACATTACATATTAGATTAAATACCTGACAAGAAGCACCTACTAAAATGATAGTGAAAAATGGGGTCAAAGCTTCCACCACTAATACCACACCTATAGAAATGATAGTGAAAATGGGGTCAATGCTTCCACCACTAGAGCCACATCTAACCTAGTAGTCAATGAATGATTTTTAGCCTTAAAAAGGAAGAGAGAAAAACTAAGAGAAAATAATGGAAAGAGAAAAAAATAAACTTAACCATAATTTCAAAGAATGTGTGGAACATTATTTTAATATTACTATTTAAACATATTAAAATTTTAAAAACTTAAACATATTGAACAATTAAACAATTATTAAACATGATTAAATTGTGTCATAGGGATTTGAATCCTTAATTTTTATCTGTCACAAAATACCTATGAGATAATTATTAAATTTACCAATTCAAATACCTGTTAGAGTGAGTCACCTTTCTTGAATTAACAAACTATTAATAGTTATAAATGAATTCAACACAAAAATGGTAATTAAAATAAATGATGAAAAATAATACCTAGTAACTCAAAACCTAGACTTGGGAAATAATTTTGTGAGGTTATCTAAATTATTGTTATGTGAGGGCATAACTAGTCTACACCATATCACTCTATAAACATTATTAACTTTTCATTCATGATAATAAGTTGCCATGCGATATCTAAATGCAAAGTCATGCTTAAACATTTTGGCCAACAACGCATTCAGTACTTCAACTTTGAATCTCAATATTGGGGTTGAACCCAAGGGAGTTGTAATTTAGATGTAGATATTGTGCTAATGATTTAGAAATAATAGACTCTTGCTTAATAAGTGGATTTTAATCAACATTTTTTGAAGATGTAACATAAGCAAATTATCTAATAACCTAGTTTTAACTCCTTAATTTTTCCACCCCCTTAGGAATTATACCTTTGAGATAATTTAATTCACCAATTCAAATACCTCTAAGGGCAATTCACATTTCTTGAACTTAAATACTAGTAATATTTGGAGATGAATTCAAACACATAATGGTAATTAGAATAAGTGACAAAATCATACCTATTAACTCAAATATCTCTTGGGAAAGGATTTGGTGTGCTTTTATATTTAATTATAAATTACACTTGATGGGTCTCTTATCATGGGTTTTTGGATCACATCTATGGGATCATCAGAATTAGAAAAAGTTTAATAATCCTCTATAAGACCATATTAATTCCATTGTACCAAAAGAATTTTTTCCATTTCAATCACCAAGACAAAACTTGATCACCCATAATTGTGATCCTAATGCAATGATTACAGATACCCCCTAATCAAAACCAATGAAGTTACAATTTTGATGTAGTTTAGACTCTGCTAATGACTTATAAATAATAGGATCTTGAATAATAAGTGGAGTTTCATCCACATTTTTTGAAGATGTAACATAATAAAATTAACTCCTTAACTTTTAGCCCCCTCCACTTCCCCTCCCCCCTCCCTCCCCCACCCCAAATTATACCTATGAGGGTGAGTCACCTTTATTGAACTCATAAATTAATATTAAGTGGAGACAAATTGGACCCCATAATGGTAATTAAAATAACTGACATAAAATCATACCTAGTAACTCAAAGACCTCTTGAGAAAGGATTTTGTGTGCTTATCTAATTAATCATAAAATAACAACAGACTCATCATAACAAATTATTGACTTGATGCGTCTCCTACCATAGGTTTTTGGATCACATCCAAGGGATCATTAGAATTAGAAAATGTTCAATAATCTCTCATCATAACAAATTATTGACTTGATGGGTCTCCTACCATAGGTTTTTGGATCATGTGTAATGGATCATTAGAGTTAGAAAATGTTCAATAATCTACTACAACACCATAGTACAATGAAAATTATAGAAGTCAAAATATGGAAATATAAGTAAAATTATCATCATGAAACTTTAGAACTGATGGTAATGATTTAGAAATAATTATTAGGCTCTTGCATAATAAGTGAGTTTCTTCCACATTTTTTAAAGACATAACATTAATATTAATTTTTAGGAGAAACAAGTGCCACAAAATCAAACTTACTAACTCAAAGACCTCTTCGAAAAGGATTTTGTGTGCTTATATATTTAATTATAAATTAGTAACTGACTCATCACAATGAATTACATTTGATGGGTCTCCCACCATGGGTTGTTAGATCACACCGAAGGGACCATTAGAATTAGAAAAAGTTCAATAATCTACTACAAAACCAATTAATACTAAATGAAAATTATAAAACTATTCAAATATGGTCAAATAGAAGTAAAATTATCATCATGGAACTTTGGAATTGATGGTAATGATTTAGAATTAATTATTAGACTCTTTCATAATAAGTGGAGTTTCATCCACATTTTTTCAATTGATGTAACATTACTATTAATTATTAGGAGAAACAAGTGGTGGTGGTATTAAAATAATATTCATTCACATTGGAATAGATGGTGTCTTTTGAACATATATGTCAGACCACTTCAAATATTTATCATATTTTGAAGCCCTAAATTCTTCTTGGTCACTTCTATATTTTTTAACGCCATTGTAATAAAATAAATTTTTTCATTGCAATCACCAAGAAAAAATTTGATCACCCATAATTTTCTCCTTATGTAGTGAATATAGATACCCCCTGATTGAAACCAAGGGAGTTACAATTTTGATGTAGTCTAGACTGTGCTAATGATTTATAAATAATAGGCTCTTGCATAATAAGTGGAGCTACATCCACATTTTTTTGAAGATGTAACATAAGCAAATTGACTCCTTAATTTTTATCCCCTCCCCCCCTAAATTCTACCTTTGAGATAATTTAATTCACCAATTGAAATACCTGTGAGGCTGAGTCACCTTTTTTGAACTCATAAACTAATATTAAATGGAGATAATTTTGGCCCCATAATGTTAATTAAAATAACTAGCACAAAATCATATACAGTAACACAAAGACCTCTTGGGAAAGGATTTTGTGTGCTTATCTAATTAATTATAAAATAGCAAAAAACTCATTGTAACAAATTAATGACTTGATGGGTCTACTACCATGGGTTTTTGTATCACATTCAAGGGATCATCAAAATTATAAGATGTTTAATAATCTATTACAAGAGCATAATACAATTAAAATTATAGAATTTCAAATATAGAAATAGAAATGAAATTATCATCTTGGAACTTTAGAACCAATGGTAATGATTTAGAAATAATTATTAGGCTCTTGAATAATAAGTGAAACCATATTTTTTGAATTTATGTAACATTAATATTAATTATGAGGAGAAACAATTTGACTTGGTGGTATAATTGTAAGCATTAACATTGGAATAGATGGTGTCTTTTGAACATATATGTCAGACCACTTCAAATATCTATCATATGTCTAAGCCCAAAATTGTGCTCATTATGTAGTGAATACAGATGCCCCCTGATTGAAACCAAGGGAGTTGCAATTTTGACGTAGTCTAGATTGTGCTAATGATTTAGAAATAATAGGCTCTTATATAATAAGACTATGGAGTTTCATCCACATTTTTTAAAGATGTAACTAAGAAAATTTTATAATAGGCATTTGACCCCATAATGGTAATGAAAATTACTCACACAAAAACATACCTAGTAACTCAAAGACCTCTTGGGAAAGGATTTTCTGTGGTTATCTAATTAGCTTTAAAATAACAACTGACTCATCGCAATAAATTACACTTGATAGGTCTCCCACCATGGGTTTTTTATCACATCTAAGGGATCATCAGAATTTAAAAATGTTCAATAATCCACTACAAAACCAATTAGTACAATGAAAATTATAGAAGTTCAAATATGGTCAAATAGAAGTAAAATTATCATCATGGAACTTTGGAACTGATGGTAATTATTTAGAAATAAATGATTATTGGCTCTTGCATACTAAGTGGAGTTTCATCCATATTTTTTGAAGATGTAACATTGTTAATTATAATTTAGGAGAAACAAGTGGTGGTTTTAAATAGTAGCAAAAAATTCTTCTTGGTTACTTCTAATTTTTTAACGCCAATGTTGTAGCAAAATAAATTTATCCATTACAATCACCAAGACAAAACTTGATCACCCATAATTGTGATCCTTATCTAGTGAATACAAATACCCCCTAATAAAAATCAAGGGAGTTACAATTTTGATGTAGAGATTAATGTGTTAATGATTTAAATGTAATAGGCTCTTGTATAATATTAAGTGGAGTTTCATCCACATTTTTGAAGATGTAACAAAATAAAATTGTCTAATAGGGATTTGACATGTTAATTTTTAAGATGAACTTATTTTGACATAATTTAGTTGTCAATTTATAGTCTTTCACTTCACATAACCCCTCTTACCCCACACACATAAAAATTATATTAGTTATTAAATAAATATAATTGACATATTATTAATATAGTATAATAATATCATTATTAATATTTTTATATATTATACTAATTTATTATCTATTTTTTAGATCATTATTGAGGTGGTAGTAATCTTAAAAGGCATGAGGGAAGCCTCTAGGGTCACTCATGCCATGGGATGACATCAATCCAACCAATAATTATACCCTCTAGGACGAAGTAATGTCAATCTATCATCTAAATCCCTTCGTATCTAATGAAAATCTTGTGCATAATAGTTTCCATCAAAGAGCAAATCTATTGAACATTAACAAACAATGGGAATTAAATTAAAATATTCACTTTCATTATGAATTAGATATGTAGTGAAGTGATTTGAAAATATTCATTTATAGGGTCAAATAACATGACAATGTAATAAAATCAAGAATCACATTTAAAACTTCATTGACGAAGATTAAAGAAATTATAATGTTATATCTATATATTATTGCTAATGGTAGGGAAATAATACTTAATTTTTTAAAAAATAAAATGAATTTTTATGCCGTATAAATGTGAAAGTAACCAATCACATTTTGACAAGTAAGACTAAAGTATTGATACTCTTATAAAAAACTATTGGTACTCCAAAGATTAAGTTTGGTCATAGGTTTAAGAAATACATTTTATGACCTCTCATGATAAAATTAGTTATATCATAAAATGTATAATGTTTTAGACATTGGAACCTTATTTATAAGTAGTTAAGATGCCATATTACGAAATTTTAAAATATTAATGATGATGTTTTTGCACCGTAATTCGATGTCAACATTTTCCTTTTCCATTCAGACTTGAAGTGGTCTTTATTAAAGAATCACAAAACTTATCATCAAAGGTCCTATGGCCTTAAAAAAAAATTATTTACATTAAGGTGTTGTCTACATCAAAATTTATCAGAACTCTTCACATTGATGTTAGAATAAACACATTATCATCCCAAAGTTCATTTGTTTTATTAAACTAACAACAATAATGTAAAATGATAAACAATAATAGTAAAATAATTAAATTGACATGAATAATAATAAACAAAGTGAACTAACATATTTAAAGATTAACAATATAAATACTCAAATTGAATGTTGACACCATCACATCATGCTTTAGCATTCACTGTGTATTCCACTTTTAACATTACACATAAGCCTCCAGAACCAACCTATTATTATCTATAATAAACCTACAATAAAATCCATTAAGGCATCAATAATATTTAATCATCATAAAAATTATGCAAGCATATAATATAATATTGTATAAATATCAATTTCAAACTAGATTGAATGTTTTGAAATGAATCATAATATCAAAATTATAATGTCCATAAAGCATAATAGTGTCAATAATTATTTAAAACTAATGAACCATGTAGGTTTGGTCATGGCAGTATGTTTCCTCCTTATGATTGATTCAAAATTTTGGAAGTATAAGGTATATTTGTTTAATGTGTAGAAGTGTATAAGCTTAATTGAAGCTAATAACAAGTATGTATAATTATTGAATATTGAAATTTATTTATAGGTTAATATTTTTAAATTTTTATTTAAATGACCTTATGAAACATGTGAGAAGACCCAAAATATTTATTTGAAATTTGGAAATTAGTATTATTTAGTTCAAGATGTAACCAATATAAGTGGTTAGGGGTGTAATACACACCTACCCACTTAGAATTATCTAGGAATATCATATAAATCTCTATCTTAGATAATGTGAAGATGATTTTAAAAACCTTGGGAATTTTAGAGCAAAACTTTCATACAATTGTAACAATAAATTAGGTGTCACATATATGCAAATATCTTAGAGGAATTCAAATAAGATTTATATATTTGTTTGAAATTCTTGTAGTTTTTGATGTGTTAATGATTAACATTATTAATTATATGTGACCATATTTATGTGTCCATATTTATCCCCCATTCCCCATTAAATTATAGAAATCAAGTTACTAGAGTAAAAGAGAAAGAGTTATACCTAAGTGTGTACAACACACTTTGTCTTAGAGAAGATAATTTGATTATGTAGGGCACTCACATTTACCAAATCCTAAAATAACTCATGAATTAGTAATTTTTTTAATTCAAATTATAAAAAATATTGAAAAGAAATCAAGGGGGAGTACACATGTATGTAGGTGAAACCATAATACCTTATAATTTGTAATTGATGATGGATAACTATGACAAACTTTAAATAACTAATGAATCTCTTGAGTTGTAAATATGCATTATTCTATCTCTCATAAATGGAGAATAATTCCCAATGTACTAATATTAAAAGATGAAACCATGCTAATTTTTTTAGAAGTGATTCTTAGGCCATTGAGTGTCACTATAATTGAGTGTACATCAACCACATAAATTTGAATCACACCATTGTAAATTAGTATTATTTCTAAATTACATGAGCAAAATGGAATGAATAATAGTCATGACTTCATCTTGACTACATTTTTCATATAATTTTCTTTGAAATGAATATTTTGACTTTAAGTCTGAATGTTTTTCCATTGAATTTGAATATTTTTCTCTTTAATCTTTAAAACTTTTAATTTTGAGACTTTGAAACCTTTAATTTTTCCTTTTTGAATATTTGAATAAGATTGATCACTAATTAGTATCATGCCCAATCTGAATGTGTGCCAATGATATAGAATGATATGTATTTATATGCATAATTTTATTTGTATTTATAAAGTGTAACTTTAATTTTTAAACTATTTTTACATATGCATGTGCACATGAATTCAAGTGTGTATGATTATATACATTGAGTCTTTGAAAAATGAGAGCATCTACATATCATATTCCCCAATAATCTGTATCAATATGATAATATTTGTTCATATGTTTGATTTATGAATCACTTTGAATCTTTGAAAACCTATATTCTATTTCATAATCTTATTTTTCATTATTTTGAATCTTTCAAAGTTTGTACTCTATATTTTTGAAATTTTTATTTTGTCTGAAATATAATCATCGAGGTTTTGATCTCTAAGACAAGCCCTCTATAATTCCCCCTTTTGAGATGAGGGATGTAGCATACAGCTCATTCATATAAAAATAAGAGTTAACTGTAACATGTGATAAACATAGAATCATGTAATATAATGTCAACATGTTAGAGATTATGTCATCATAAAATTTCATTTGTCAATTGAAGCATGCATGTAACATATTAGATTTGTGGCACACAAGTGTAAAGTCTATAATGCATACCATGCAATTTTAGTATGGTTAACATACTGCATGCTTCATTACTATATATATATATATATATATATATGAAACATGCAGTGAGTTAACCATACTAAAATTGCATGATATGCATTATGTAACTACTAATAAATATCATAAAACACACAATAAAAAAACATAATAATGTCGTTACATGTCACGAAATAATACCAAGGGTAACATATAATGGGCATTCTCAAATAATGCATAAACAAATATTGTACACATGGGGCCAATGGCAAAAATAAATGGACATGTTAAAATGTCACACATACCAAGAAATTACATCATATACATCATTAATAAATTTTCAAACAAGGTCCAATGAACATACATAATAAGCAAACAATGTTAATCCTATCATGAAATAAAGAAAACAACATTGAAGGAGCATATAAAAAGTGAAAACTAGTTTATTTATTCCTACCATATGCAAAATACAAATTTTATATTATAGTAAAGTATAATATTAATGTGGCATAATTTAAAATATTAGTGTTATCATAATACTTTCCATATATGTAGCTCAATATAAAATTTTTGGTTGTAGATTACTATAAACTAATATAGTGTAACTTTTACATAAAGATACCACTAGTATAGGCATGAATATTGGTTAGAAGGGAGTCCAACATCTAAGAATATATAGAATGTATGTCATGCCTCACACTAATATACCTCTTGAAATGTATTTTTGATAGATAAAATAATATGATATCTATCAGCATATATGATAAATAACATATGTAAATAATTCACTACCATACCATGTCAATCTCAAATCCTAATTTCAAAAAAAAACAAAAAAAAAAACAAACATTTTAAATATTTTTTTATTTAAAAAAAAATTTGAAAATTTTTGAAGGTGATTATCATATAATCCCATAAATTTAAGGATCATAGTGTGTGCTTGGATCAAAGATTTGGAGTTTAAATTTCCATGTATGAAAATTATTACATCTGGTTGTATTTGAATCTAAAAAGACACTAGGTGTTATAGTATAACTATCCTCATCATGTATTATATAATTTTTAACCACATGAAAAATTAGAGAAGGTGCAAGACTTGGTGGAGTTTAATTTATAATATGATAAGAATGTCATTATTGTGTTCAATGTGATACATTTGAAGTTATTTAGGGTGTTGATATAAAATTCATTATAGGATATTGAGACTTATTTAAACCTTGAGTAACTCTTTAATATGAATCTTGGTTATTAGGATGGTAGACCCTTTAATTTTCACTAGTTGTATATAAAAATTATGTATATGTGTCAAATCACTATATATGGTACAAATCAAATATTTTGTATCTAGGTGCATCCTTATAAAACATTGAAGACTCATGTTTGGCAAGCCTATAAATAAAATTATAAATGTTATTAATCAAACTTGGGAAGGTATCACTATATCTCCCAAACTATTATGTTTATTCCCAAAAAAAAATTTAACAACTTTTTATGTATCTTGTAAATATTTATTTATGTATCATAAACTGTGAAGGATGTTATTGTACATGTAGTTTTCTTGACCCATTATCAATAATTACACTATTTATGGGTTTCCTTTTGATGTATGCTCTAATATTTAGCAAATGTATATATGAATAATCAAATGTAGTGACTAGATTTTATGCCAATGTATGTTTAAAAATTCTAATAATTTCGTCTTAGGGTGCCTGTATGATGTAGGATGAGAATATGCATTGTATGGATGATGTACTTTATAATTATCTATGTTTTCTATTGAACCATGATTTGAGAAAGTATTAATGAATATTCTAAACTTTACATTATCCTTCTTTATGGTATTTTTTCCTCTATGGGAATGCTTAACTCAATAATTTTATCATAACTAAGATATTTCATCTTGTCTCTTAGGCTTAAACAATTGTTCTTGGAATGCCTAATGCATATATAGTGGTCACAATATGTATTAGTATCAAATCCATTAATGCAATTCTTGTTCAAATCAAGCTCAAATAGAGGAGTTATATATATGAAATTACAATAAATAAGCTTTTGTTAAAAAATATAATTAGTTTGTTTTAACGATGTAAATTTCCTCCATGGAGTTATTAATTGAATCTTGTTTAATGGTTCTAATATTGCATTAACTATTACTTTTTCATCATTTTTGGATTTATTAGATTTGAATTTTTAGTTTGGGTTTCTTTAAATCTTGACATTTGATGTAGATGGAGTAGTTGGTGCATATTTTAGCTTTTTTAATGATAAAATATTAATTTCCATTTCTTTGACTATGTGGCATAGCTCATCAAATAATATGAATTTATCAAACATAGTTAATTTATGGAGTGGTGCTAACAAATTTTTTGTGAATATATCTTGAAATTAATTATCTACCATAGATTTTGTCATTTTTTCTAGAATAATCTTATACCAAATAACATATTCTATAATTGGCTCATTTCACCCTTGCTTGAATTTAGTAATTTCTTAATAAGGTAACTTTTTACAAATGTTGATTTAGAAGTGTATTGTTTGTCCCAAGGTTTCATGCTCTCAAATATACCTATTTTTTTAGGTGCAGTGAGTGAAGTTTGGGAGATAATAAGGGAATTTCATACTCTCAATTTAGGATTATTGCTAAAATAATCCAGGGCATAAGTTGTAGGTATTGATATCCATGAAATAAAATTCTTGAAATATAACTCCAAAAGATGTAGTGTTACCACCAAATATTCAATTCATGTTTCACATTTGATATCAATCCTCTTCACACTATTTAATACAATTCAATGATATTATTCTTTGAGAAACTATAATTCACAATATATCAAATAGGTGAAGAGTTACATATAGCAAATAAACATCAAAGAGAGGGAAGGGTAAGGTAGAAAAGGAATGTTTTTGAGCATTCTAGAGTAAATTAATGATTGAGACCTGAATATGAGCTTGGAATTTGAAAACACATGGAAGTGAGCCAAGGTAAATTTATATGTGCTAAATTTTAATAACTATTTCTAGGAATGAACACCTACTAAACTACTACTAATTGCACATAGAGTCACCTAAAGTTAGATGAAATGGAAGGACTAAATGAACTAGTTATAATAACATGTCACTTATCTTAACTGTAATAAAATCTATAGGAAGGTATTTACTCAATATCCTAAAATTAATATCGCATGTTATACCAAAAAAATTGGAAGGCATTAATGAAATAAAACACAATGAGATAAAAACTTAACATTAGATGAAATAGAAATATTAAAGAAACTAGTTAGAAGAGCATATCACTCATCCCTAATATCATATAAACTATAATAATTAATTTTATTGAGATCATAACATTAATATCACATGTTATACCAAATAAAATTGGAAGGTATTCTTGGAAATTCAACATAGCGAGATGAAAATAGAACTATGCATTAATATTTCAATGTTCTTTTACAAAATTACTAACTTTTTTAATGAGTTGAATAGTATCATGTGTAGGTAAAAAGTTAGGGCCACCTCTAATTAACACAATATTCCATTTTAATCCATCATGGATAAAAATAGTTATACCTTCAATCATTATAATGATTCCCACAAAAAAATATAAGGTAGAGATAAATGACCCATGGTCTTGAAAAAATACCACTAATTAGGACCATAAGAGGTATTAAAGTTGAGATCAATGGGGTACCACTTTAAAACTACTTTGGGATGCCCTATTGAGTTTCTATTGTGTGCACCACCAAGTTTCCCTCTCAATCTAGATTTGGAAAGTTGGCTGGTGGCTCTCAAAATATCTTGAGTCAGCAATGTGTCATGAACTTCAAGGGGGCATTTCTAATGAGAATTTCACCTCATTTACTTGTATAATTCTAGCTTTCAATTTCATGGTTAGTTATAGTATTTATTTGGCTCCATCCATGCTAGATTTTGTCACCTTTCTCTTCATTATTTCCTTGAAGTGGATGAGGTGGATCTCAACCTCATAAAAGCTAAGTAATGTTCCATTTAGGTGGAATACTACTATGATTTTGACCTCTTTTATATATGAAGGAATTTGTTCCTTACTCTTGTCTAAGGCCCCCAATGGTGTCCTTTATGTCCTTGAGAAAATATTCAAGCAAAGTCTTAATGTTTTTTATGATGTTTTGGTAAAAAATTAGATCAGTAAGGGTCATGAGTATGAGATTTGGGAGCATTCCCTTTTCTCATGTCTAGTACCATATTTATAAACTTATTTTCCATTATAATTTTTATTTATAAATACTATAGTTCTCTTTTTAAAATCACATTACTCTTTGAAAAAGCCTGAGTCACTTTTACAAGAGATTTGAACAATTATTCTATAACATCATCAATTTTTTTTTATCAAAGCAAATGGAAAAGAGATCCTCACTTGGGACTCTAGAGTCTTGAATTAGTCCCTAAAATATTCCATTAACTTCTTTGTGAGATAATTGGTGACCTTGATCACATAGAATAGACCCTCTAAAATCTTCTCCTCTCCTAGAATTCTATTATTTTTTGTGAGGGAGAAGAGGTCTTTCTATATCCACAAGATGGTAGGTTCCCTCTCCTAAGTTAAGGTATGTGTGAGCATACTCCTCACTCTACTTGAGTCTATATCAAATTATATTTGCATGTATCAGTCCCCATGATAGACTATTTTGGCTCTTTATGAACTTTAATATGTAATGAGACCAATATATCATTACCTATCCATGGTCACTAAGGTGGGATAAGATGAGGAAATAGTGGTGGTGGAAACTTAAGTGTAAGGTGTAGTCATGGGTGGAGGAGGTAGGGAACAAGGTGATGGGAGTAATGGAGTGAATAATGGGGGAGGTTGCATGGGAGAAACTGGAGGATTTTTAATTTATTTGAGCATCAGTTGAACTTGTGTAGACACTAAATCTAAATTATATATCACCTCAGTATTCTACATTTGGAAAATATGTATCATGGTTGTACCCTTCAGATATAAGACATTTCCACTTCCAAAATACTCATGTTAGTATATATTTGTGCCAAATTGATTATGTATTAGTCTAACCACTATTATTTGATGATTAGGCATCTATAATATGAAAAAATATCTAAACTTGATCATTATCCTTCTCTCCTAATTTTGGACATGTACCTATTTTGTAGCTTCCTAGACACTTGTGTCCCATCAAGACACCTATATCAACATAGGTGTCCTTTTTCTAAGTGTCTAATGCCAAAATGTCATATAATTATTGAATCAAAAGTATTTTTATAGTTGACCTAAATATTTTAGTGTGAGATATTATAAAAAAAATATTAGTATATATATAAGGTCAACCCTCATTCATTCCTCACCTATCAAATATCAGGAACTCATAAGGAAACTTACCAAAAATCACTAAATTAAGCATTAAATTAATCAAACATACCTTATTAATCCATATTTCCATATCATTCATAGAATTATTATCTTTATAGCTATGAAGTACTAAAGGAGACTCTTGTGAGCCAAATTTTACAAATTATAATCTAGGTCACTGTATATATATTTACTTATCAACATTGCATCCTTATGGACACACAAGCCATCATGTAGGGTAGAAATATGTAAGTTTAAGGGCATATTATGACTATTATATATGTAGAAAGTACCCATTAATAGAGAGGACCTTAGGTTACCTTGACACTATGTGCCCGCTAACCCAGTTTTCCCACAATCAATCCAAGGGTGAGGAAGCTAAGGTTTTGTCATTTGATAAAGAGAGATAATTTATGCACATGATTTATGTATACCATTATAAAGGTAACATAAAAACCATAAGGATCTAGTTGTTTATATTTATATCCAGTTACTATTTTGTAGCAGATAACTGTGTAGTTCAAACACCATATTTGATGTAATTATCTAGATCTAACACAAGTGTCTAAGGTCACATATGTAAAATTATAGATTCTCAAGATTATTATAGTATCCTGATCTAGTATAATTCTATCTTGTTTCAACCCAAATCTATATGTACATAGTAAAACAACTAAGTAATCATGTTTTTTATTTATTTCAACATAAACCAATAGGTATACTTTCTATTTTTGGCATATCTTAGTATTATTAATTCATAATATTGTTTATCAAGTCTTGAAAATTAATTGTCTTACTATAGATGCATTTATCACCCTTATGATTATTCATTTCTATAATATTAACCATTGGTACCCCCACATATCTAAATTTACAGTTGAAATTTTTCTGAACTTAACATGAAACCCATTGCTAAATGCTTTATTATAGAGTAATATTATACATATGTAGAGCATCAAAGATCTTACAGTGCTGTATATTACACCTATACATGGTTGTTGGTAGTACCACCAATTTATTATGCCTAGTTATAAGAGGGGAGATACCTATTAGCATCTATTGGATGAGATCATAGGAAAGTAGTTTATTTTTAAAATTTCCAAAAATAATAAAAAATTAAGACATTAAAAAAATACATAAATATTCATAATTTCCATATCTTATTACTTCATTGGCATCTATGTTATTGGTTCCATATTGATATATATATATATATATATATATCATATAAATTATTTATGTATACACACATATGTTTAACACATATTTGATTATGATATATGCATACCTAGGAACATGATATATGTACATTTGGATGTTAAACCTCCCCTCTACTTACATCATCAATACATTAAAGACATCCACTTATTTGATCATGATATGCATAGGTTATACTATTATATTATCACTTTCCATTATCATGTTTGATATTATGTACTTAAACATGCATTTATCCATGCTTTTATCTTTCATAGTGTACTTGATATGCTATGTACTTAACATTTTTGGCTAAAAATCATATATCTAGGCACTAGTATGATATGCTTACATTGTTTGTATACCATTCCATGATTTATTTTATAACAAATCCTTATGTATCTTTCCTTGTTTGATCTCATCTAGTTTATTTTAGAATTTGAATATGACCGATTATTTGTATCCCCCATGATTTCATTTTCCTATTCTTACATTTTCACATGTCATAATTTGTTTTATGTTGACATTTAAACATTTCATTCTATGCCTTTTCAACATTTGAATAAGTCATGTCACTTTTATTGTGTTTAATTTCAACATGCCCCTTGTATTAGGTCTCCTTCGTCCATTATCTTTTATTCTTCTTTGAGGGATCTTAGGTGTGCACTTGATTGCTTGATGAGATTGTATCGTTAAACTCTAGATGTTTTGAAGATTTATATCATGTGTATTAAGACTTGAGGTGATCACATATTATGTACCTCATTGATATATATATATATATATATATATATAT